>JAJOZX010006592.1:0-261047 GCA_023014485.1 Bathynomus jamesi
GTGGCAGATAATGTGCCTCCTGGCTCACCAGCTCACCTTGCACCCTTTCAGCATAGCCCTCCTTTACATAGTTTAGGATGGCCTCATTGTATTCAAATAACAACTCATTTTTCTTAGCCTGTGCAATGAAGTCTCCAACCTCCTATTAGCTAGCTGAAGGTTTTGAACTGGGTTTGCAAGAATCCTTCCAAGGGAGGCCAACTTCATAGCAACCATCTCTAAACCCAATCCCTTTTTTCAAATTGCTCTAAAACATCACTGTTCACTGTACTTGCCTGCTTCTCCTGTTTGTCCTTTATGCCATTAGATTCAAGTTTCCAAAAGGCTTTCAAATGCCTTTCCAAACCATGGCTGTTCTCCTCAATCTTAACAAAAAGAGCTTTAACCTCCATTTCATTGCAATAGCTCCATGTAGCATCCAGCCTAGCTTAACTCAACAGCTACCGGACCTCGAGTTGTGCGGACATATTACCAGTGATGAAGTCCCAGTAATAGTCAGCTCCAATCAAAAGACTATATCTTCTGTTCTTCAAACTTATTATTGCCCAAATTAATTCCTTTAACTTGCAATTCTTGGACACATACCGATACCATATCTAACAAGTAGTGACTGGAGCACAAAGTTCCTCAATCTCTACAGCTTGGACCTTGATAGTGGGACTTTGTGGTAACAACCCTTTAACCAGAACTTCTACCTTCTTAACTTTGGTTCGGTTTTGAACGGAACCCCCAAACCCAGAAATTCTTAAATTTTCCCTCTTAAGTTCTTTAAACTTCAATTTTCTGGAAATTCTGGTCTTAATAAAGCTACACTGGCTACCACTGTCAACAACACTCTTATAGTAGCTTCTCCATCATTCCCAATTAATAATGCTGCAGCTGTTTGCAATAATCCCCCTTTACTTTTACTCCCTTTCATAGCAGTGACATGTGCCACTGATTTCTCTACAGTACTTCTGGGTAAGCCTACTAGGAGTGTTTTCACACAATAATGGCTGATGCCGGCCATGGCATTTTTTGCACAAAATTTTAAACTTACAAAACCTTGCTCTGTGACCTTTCAAAAAACATTTAAAACATGTTGTGGAGTGTGGACTTAGTTACCTTGTCCTTTCCTCCTGAACAAGTAAAGCCTCAGCCACTTCACATTTATATGACTTGTGGTTGCCTTCGCAAAATATGCATTCCTTGATTCCCTTTAATGTATTCCCAGAGGATGCATGCAGAGCTGACACTATACCTGGGCTTTCCTTTTTGTAGAAACTTTGGTGCTGTGCCTGCCTTTGTCCCCTTGTTTAACATCCCACTGTGTAAACTCAATTCCCTCTCGTCTTGCTAATTCTGTGCCTAAAAGATTTAACATCTGCTGAAGGGGATGTACACATGTTCTGTAGAGTGTCCCCTACTTAATTCAAGCAAAATTGAGTTGGTTAAAAAATTATACCATACCTTTACATTCCTACACCCACGTTGTCCAGGGACCTAGTTCTAACTTCAAATTCATCATATAACTGCCGTAACTCCTTGACACTATTGGGATTATTAACAGGAGGTATAGCTAAAGTTCGCGGAGGTGGCTTTTAATTAAGATCTCTGGCTTACCAAACCGTTTCTTTAATATATCCCAAGCCACATTATAATTAGCCTCTGTTAATGCTAATCCTGCTATTGTCTTTGCTGCCTCCCCTTAAGAGGGACTGCAAATAATTAAACTTCTCCACCACACTTAACACTTGACTAGAATGAACTGCTGATTGAAAACTGTCTGCCCATCCTTGCCATTCCTGAATACTTCCAGAAAATGCTTTGAGTACAAGCCTCGGTAATTGAACTGCAGATCTGTTAACCTTAACTTCACAAACCCATTTGTGAGGGTTGTGTTTCATTATTAGACCTGGTCTCTAACTGTACTGAGCTGCTAAACTCTTTTGCTCTGTGGCATATTTTAATTATGTCATCAATAATCTCTTCAAAGTAAATTATGTTATTTTCTATTTCACCCTTTTCTATAAGAACCTCAATTTTAACATTTACTTCGCTTAGAGCAACCTTTTTAGTTTCTAAAATGGAAGGCTGCGCAGTTACTAAGCTTAAATCCTCTTGCTCTATGGCAGAATCCATAGTGGCAATGACCTTTGTAATAAAGACCTTTGTAGGCGCTTCTTCCTTTTTCTAAATTTGTTCACTTCAGCTGCACTCATCTTCAACGCAAACAACAATTGGGCTCAATGCCAAATAAGCTGAATTGGCAAAAATACTTAATCAAACTGATCAAACTCAAATTTTTGCTTTTTTCAAATAAACTGAATTGCTTGGGTGGGGTACTGACCAACCACCAGTATGGAATACCAAATTTTCCGCCAAATAACTGGCGCACTGAAGTCTGCAACCTTCGCCTACCAACAACAAACCAAAATTAACCAAACCGGTAAAAATGTAGGCCCAAAACAACGACAGACTAGCGGCCAAGTTTCGCAATTGGGCGACCAAACTTTCTACCCTGGGACCTTAACTCACTTATGCTCAACCTGTCTAGGCCTAACTTGGGCTACAATTTGCACAATCAGAACTTTGCCGGAAAATTGTCACTGACTCAGTCTTGGGCTAGAATCCGGTTTCGAAGGACCATGTTATTTTTTTTATTTTATTGGGTTCAGAATCCCAGCTGAGCCCTGAACGGCCAGTTAACCTACAGCCCAAGTTAAGCTAGACTAAAAACTTACGGACTTGGAGGTCCTATTTGGTCCTACCTCAGGGTTGCTGACTCGATGTGGGCCTACCTTAGGCCCAGTTGCATAAATTAAGATAAAAACAAAAGGGGCACTATTTATGGTCTTCTTTCTAAACTTTGCAACAACAACAACAACAAACCTGCACCATTGCACGATGCAACAATCTTGTATCTAAACAACCAAACTGAATTGCAAGAGAGCTCTCTATAAGACCACACCCTGTAAGTGCCGCATTCAACAAACGAGTAAAAAGGACGCGCCAGTGCCCCAAAAAAAAGAATGATGCCACAAGAGTGCCCAAACAATGATGCCACAAGAGCCCAAAAATGCTAGCTCTAAATTAAGTGAATTTTTCACTAACCTTACAATTATGAGATGGATATATACACACCTTAACTTCATATATACAAGCAATGCTGCATCAATCAGCTTAGTCATCATATCGCCTTGGGACAACAATGGCTCTTTCTCTTCTAGATTTTCTAACAATCACTAACATAAGTAAAGCTATCACCAGGAAGATTACACATGGATGAAAGGGTCAAGTTATTAAATTCACCAATAACAGCTACACATGTCGTATCCAACTCATCAATAATACTGCTGACCTGCCCCAATTTAATGAGGTAATCTTCTTCATTATCAACTGCCTGAAAAGACATATAGATTAGATACACAGAATTACAAATTTTTTATTGTCTAAACAATAAAATGTTATGATTATGAGGACCAAGGCCTACAAGTATATAAAATTTCCTGAATTTCACTTGAATGGTATGGTGCTGTCAGAAGTAACCCAGACTAAGTATCTTGGCCACATACTAACGGATAGTCTTTCAGATGACTGTGATATTCTAAGGCAATGTAGACAATTATATACTCATGGAAATACTTTGGTTAGAAAATTTCATATGTGTACATTAGATGTTAAGTTGATTTGTGTTCAAAACTTTTTGTATTCCAATATATACAGCTCATTGTATTGGAACTACAGGATGTACACTTGTACAGTCACGGCAAATAGAACTGGGACCTTTCCATATAGAATTTGACCTACTTTGAAAATATGACAAATGAGCAGTTTAACACTTACATTAATATTTAGTTATGTTGCCCTTGGCCTTGATGACCATCTGGAGACGTTTCGGCATGCTATCACTCAGTTTTTGAAAATAATCCAAGGTCAGGTTCTTAATCCACAACGACTTGATCTCGCGCTGCAGACTATCGAGTGATGTGGTGTCGATGTTTGAAAGCTCCTGCTTCATGTCTTCCATTCAGCAGTTCTCGATGGGACTCAGGTCAGGGCTATTTCCGGGCCACTTCAGCACGTTAATATTATTGTCAGCAAGCCACTTTGACACTTTTTTCGCCTTATGACAAGGCGAACTGTCGTGCATGAAAACACTGGCGCCATGTATTTCGTAAAAATTAAGCTGCCAGACACCGCAAGATATTTCGTCACTCGTATAGAGCCACTCTGGCAAATTAAACTGGGGCACAGCTTGACAATGGAGTTTATATAGAAAGGTTCCAGTTCTATTTGCCGTGACTGTATAATTTGAGGAAATTATACAGTATGTTGCATATAATAATATTTTTAGTAGTTTATTAAGGACTCCAAGATTTGTAAATGGTGCTCCTTCTAGTGTCAGTATGCTGTTTGTAGTCAATAAGGTGCCTAATTGCGCTAGTGTCACTCGCAATTTTGTATTTAGATTTATCATTAGGCTTGTGAGTCAGTCAATATAATAGAAGCCATGGTTAGTGGACTGGTCTCCGATATATTTTATAAATCTCAAATCTGGAAACATTGGCGTAGGCAATGTATGTTCATTATACACAGTGATTCACTGGCCTACTTAGTCAGAGCTCCAGACAACTATCTCTTAATCTTCTATGGACCTCTTGTATAATGTTTGTACCTGTTGAGTCTGAAATAAAGTGTTTGTTTGTTTGTTTGTATAATGCCAGATCTTTTTGCTGTCTAACATCTTCTAACCAGTTCCCTTGCATCTCATGACTAAAATTTTCAAATGCATGACTGCCTTTTTAACATTGAATTCCATCTGCCATTTACTAGCCCAAGCAACTAATCTATTAAGATTGTAGTTTATAAGAGGTAAAGATTCGGTAGAACACATCCATCCAAACTAGTGACGAAAATAGTTTTTCTGGTGTATTTCATGCTGTTTTAATTGAATCTGACCTTAATTTTTGGCGCAAATACACCGTTATGGAGATACCTTCCGCCTCCAGGTCTTTGAAGAAGGAAATTGTGGGCTAAAGAGGCCAGAATCAATTGAAACAGCATTAAATACACAAGAAAAACCTATTTCGTCAGTAATATTCACGGCAAAAGTAACCTAACCTAACGAAAATAACACAACTTAACCTAACCAATTGTCAAGGGCATACAGTTGACCTAACCGGGCATACAACTGACCTAACCGGGAATACAGTTGACCTAACATAACCTAGGCCTAGTTGGAAATACTATCAGTTCACTTATATTAATTAAGTTCATTACCACACTGAGGACAAGTAAGAGAGGTCTTGACCACGCCGTGAGCTCGAAATATAACGACAGCAGCGATGTCGTACCTTAAAACTTTTTAATAACGTCCCACTCGGACTTAAAACATCCACCAAACACTGCCATTCTAAGCAACTGTTGAATTCAAATTCAGCGGCGGAGATGAGCGGGGGTATCACGTGACAATGGGGCAGCCGCTGATTGGCTAATGATAACAACATGACTACATACGCACAGGACGAGATGTTTGACGAGTGAATAATGGCGCTAAAATTTAATAATTTCGAAAGTAAATATCTCGCTAAATAGGAATTTCCGCCAAAATTAGTATAGAATAAAGTATTCTTATTTTTTTTCGCTCTATCTCGCTTTATAAATATCAATATCGAGTTTGGTAGATGTGTTCTACCGAATCTTAACCTAAAAGAAATTTCTGTATTTGTAACTGGGCCAACTACTTTTGTATCATCTGTAAATTTAAAATTTTACTACCCACTTCCTTTTCTAAATCATTTAGATATAAAGTAAAGAGTAATGGACCTAAAACTGATCCCTGTGGTTCCCCACTTTTCACTTTCTGCTAACCAGATTCATGACCATGAGTTAGGACTCTGCTGGCCCGTGTTGAACATCCAAACGATTGCTAAGCTTTTAGCCCATGAACTACAAAGTAGCCCTAGCCAAGATTAGGCTAACTGAGTTTTGTTTACATCTGATGCCACAAGTTTCTGACAAATTTGACTTGAAGTCAGTGAACGAATGTGACTTCAAGTCAAGCTAAATTTTGGACGAAAAAAACAGCTTAATTTTTCAAACAAAACATCGAAAGAAGAAGAAGAATTTAAAAATCGCGCCAAATTGTACGTCAAGTTTTGGTTTGTTTTTAATTTGTAGGTCTAATTTTTCAAAGGGCTGACAAAATTAAAAATTGTGGTTAACGACTGTGGAGAGGACGCAAGGATCTCTTATAAAGATTTATAAGCTTGGTTTGCACCCAGAGTAGGGCTTATGAACGCCAACCTTTGCTTGGGTTCGGCCAAAAAGTGTGGAGTGTAAATAGTGCATATCTTTAGTAGTTATGTAAGCTACCTTTACATCACATTTCATTTGGAAAACATGAAACCACTGGGGCCTATCGAGGTTATCCAAGTCATGAGCTAATAATAATAGAATCCTGCAAAACATCTCAAGTCAGCTAACTGTACAACTATTTACCAGGGGTTTAACGCAGTGGTGGATCTCTGTCGAGCGAAGCGAGTTATTGTGGAAAAAAACTGCCGAGCATACCAAGGCATCTCCCAATAATTTTCCAGCTTGGGAGTCCGCGGGAGCGTTGTAAGTTCCCAGGAATCGAACGATTTTTAATGTTTCTTGCAGCAAAAATGCACTATAATTTAACTGTAAATGACTAATTGGTAAATATTGGATTTTACTTGTCTGGTTTTATAATGAGAGCAAACGGTTAATATTCGTTTTAATGCTCCCTTCGTTTTCGATAGAAGGAGACATTCTATGACAATTTTACATTAAATTCGGGTAACCACGCATGGATGACTCCCGCCTTCACCTCTCCAGCCCTGCGCCCGAATTGGAGCAGTGCACAACCTCAGCCAGAAACCACGCTCCCCGTCCGCAGTCGAGCGATCATCCCCTAGCGCCCACCAACCGGCTGGCAACGTAACCTCACCGACCGGCCCCACATCACTTCCACTGCACACCCCCCACGAGGCCTGCCCTCCAGACCAGCTGCGCGCCCTCAGCAGTGCCCACCAACACCGTCCCTGGCACCCATTGAGCGCTTCCAGCAACGAGATTCCTCGCAACCTGCTGCTCCAGGTGCTGCGTCCAGTGTCCCGCTTCTCCAACCGATACCACTGCCGTCCGACACTCCGGATGCGATAGGAAGATACCTTCATGGCAGAGCGATTACGATATGACGAACACGCTACATACTACATGAACAACTCCCTCTCGCCATCAACACCCATACCCTCTACCACTCTACGACATATACAACAGTCTTTGTTCCCTTTTTTCACTACACTATATCAAAGACCCGGGGGGAGATAGAGAATATTCATTATTATTGATTGGTGTCTTCATGTTGATGCCTTTATTTTTCATGTATGTGTTTATGTTTTGTTTGTATATTTCAGAGTTCCATCATTGTTTAGCGTTATGGATATTGGTCAATAAACGTAATAACAAAAAGGGGAATCTTAACCTGCAACTTACTTCCTCTTTGAATGTGCCTCTTATATAAATACAAGTTGCATAGTCTTCCTCACTTGCGTCACAAAAGATGTGCAGCTCCAAATTGTCTGGACTTATTGTTCAACTCTCCAAAGCACTATCTTGGGATTTCAATGTCTCCAAGATGTGCCAATTCTTTGAACCACTATTTCCACCTTACCACCATATGATCAGGTAACTCTTGGTCCCAACCAAGTCCAATTTTCCAGAGGTTCTGAAACCAAATTTTTTACTTTATCACAAATAGCCAGGAGTCCAAGAGGATCAAAGACCTTCGAAGCCAAACTAAGAGCTGTATATTTTGTCCACCTCGTCTCATTCTCAGCCAGCTCAACTAAAGATTTCCCACTGAAGGTAAACTAATCCTCTCCTTGCTGCCAAACAATGCCTAGCACCTTTGTGTCCATTGCCCACAACTCCTTAATACCAGAATCCTCAATACTTTCTGCTGCATCAGGTCCTACACAGGACTTACTCATAAACTCTTGTAATTGAGAATGATTGGTCTGCTATTTTCTAAGCTCCATGCCAGCCTCCCTCATTATAGCTCTAGCCTCCATGAATATCTGTTTAGCCATTTCTGTATTATCCACGGAACACAGCAAATCATCAACATAAAAATTTTTCCTTATGTGTTCATAGTGTTAGGATAGACTTCAGAATATTTCTTAAAATGGTACTGCATAGTAGCTGCCAACAAAAATGGACTAGAGCTGAGGCCAACAGCACTGACTTCATTCTATATGCTTGAACCTTAGGTTCATTTTCCAACAAGTCTTTCGTATCCACCCACAGATACCTTACTGCATCTCTGTCCTCTGGTTTTAACTTTATCCGCAAAAAGGCTTGCTTCACATCTGCAGTTAATGCTACTCTACCAAACCTGAATCTCAGTAACAAGGAAAATAAATCTGCATTTAAGTTCGGCCCAGCATCCAAACAGTCATTCAAGGACACACCACCTTTGTCCTTGGCTGAGCCATCAAAAACTACCCTCAGTTTGGTGGTAGTTTTGTCTCACCGTACCACTGCATGGTGTGGCAGATAATGTGCCTCCTGGCTCACCAGCTCACCTTGCACCCTTTCAGCATAGCCCTCCTTTACATAGTTTAGGATGGCCTCATTGTATTCAAATAACAACTCATTTTTCTTAGCCTGTGCAATGAAGTCTCCAACCTCCTATTAGCTAGCTGAAGGTTTGAACTGGGTTTGCAAGAATCCTTCCAAGGGAGGCCAACTTCATAGCAACCATCTCTAAACCCAATCCCTTTTTCAAATTGCTCTAAAACATCACTGTTCACTGTACTTGCCTGCTTCTCCTGTTTGTCCTTTATGCCATTAGATTCAAGTTTCCAAAAGGCTTTCAAATGCCTTTCCAAACCATGGCTGTTCTCCTCAATCTTAACAAAAAGAGCTTTAACCTCCATTTCATTGCAATAGCTCCATGTAGCATCCAGCCTAGCTTACTTTTAACAGCTACCGGACCTCGAGTTGTGCGGACTATATTACCAGTGATGAAGTCCCAGTAATAGTCAGCTCCAATCAAAAGACTATATCTTCTGTTCCTTCAAACTTATTATTGCCCAAATTAATTCCTTTAACTTGCAATTCTTGGACACATACCGATACCATATCTAAACAAGTAGTGACTGGAGCACAAAGTTCCTCAATCTCTACAGCTTGGACCTTGATAGTGGGACTTTGTGGTAACAACCCTTTAACCAGAACTTCTACCTTCTTAACTTTGGTTCGGTTTTGAACGGAACCCCCAAACCCAGAAATTCTTAAATTTTCCCTCTTAAGTTCTTTAAACTTCAATTTTCTGGAAATTCTGGTCTTAATAAAGCTACACTGGCTACCACTGTCAAACAACACTCTTATAGTAGCTTCTCCATCATTCCCAATTAATAATGCTGCAGCTGTTTGCAATAATCCCCCTTTACTTTTACTCCCTTTCATAGCAGTGACATGTGCCACTGATTTCTCACTACTTCTGGGGTAAGCCTACTAGGAGTGTTTTCACACAATAATGGCTGATGCCGGCCATGGCATTTTTTGCACAAAATTTTAAACTTACAAAACCTTGCTCTGTGACCTTTCAAAAAACATTTAAAACATGTTGTGGAGTGTGGACTTAGTTACCTTGTCCTTTCTCTCCTGAACAAGTAAAGCCTCAGCCACTTCACATTTATATGACTTGTGGTTGCCTTCGCAAAATATGCATTCCTTGATTCCCTTTAATGTATTCCCAGAGGATGCATGCAGAGCTGACACTATACCTGGGCTATTCCTTTTTGTAGAAACTTTGGTGCTGTGCCTGCCTTTGTCCCCTTGTTTAACATCCCACTGTGTAAACTCAATTCCCTCTCGTCTTGCTAATTCTGTGCCTAAAAGATTTAACATCTGCTGAAGGGGGATGTACACATGTTCTGTAGAGTGTCCCCTACTTAATTCAAGCAAAATTGAGTTGGTTAAAAAATTATACCATACCTTTACATTCCTACACCCACGTTGTCCAGGGACCTAGTTCTAACTTCAAATTCATCATATAACTGCCGTAACTCCTTGACACTATTGGGATTATTAACAGGAGGTATAGCTAAAAGTTCGCGGAGGTGGCTTTTAATTAAGATCTCTGGCTTACCAAACCGTTTCTTTAATATATCCCAAGCCACATTATAATTAGCCTCTGTTAATGCTAATCCTGCTATTGTCTTTGCTGCCTCCCCTTCCAAGAGGGACTGCAAATAATTAAACTTCTCCACCACACTTAACACTTGACTAGAATGAACTGCTGATTGAAAACTGTCTGCCCATCCTTGCCATTCCTGAATACTTCCAGAAAATGCTTTGAGTACAAGCCTCGGTAATTGAACTGCAGATCTGTTAACCTTAACTTCACAAACACCATTTGTGAGGGTTGTGTTTCATTATTAGACCTGGTCTCTAACTGTACTGAGCTGCTAAACTCTTTTGCTCTGTGGTATATTTTAATTATGTCATCAATAATCTCTTCAAAGTAAATTATGTTATTTTCTATTTCACCCTTTTCTATAAGAACCTCAATTTTAACATTTACTTCGCTTAGAGCAACCTTTTTAGTTTCTAAAATGGAAGGCTGCGCAGTTACTAAGCTTAAATCCTCTTGCTCTATGGCAGAATCCATAGTGGCAATGACCTTTGTAATAAAGACCTTTGTAGGCGCTTCTCCTTTTTCTAAATTTGTTCACTTCAGCTGCACTCATCTTCAACGCAAACAACAATTGGGCTCAATGCCAAATAAGCTGAATTGGCAAAAATACTTAATCAAACTGATCAAACTCAAATTTTGCTTTTTTCAAATAAACTGAATTGCTTGGGTGGGGTACTGACCAACCACCAGTATGGAATACCAAATTTTCCGCCCAAATAACTGGCGCACTGAAGTCTGCAACCTTCGCCTACCAACAACAAACCAAAATTAACCAAACCGGTAAAAATGTAGGCCCAAAACAACGACAGACTAGCGGCCAAGTTTCGCAATTGGGCGACCAAACTTTCTACCCTGGGACCTTAACTCACTTATGCTCAACCTGTCTAGGCCTAACTTGGGCTACAATTTGCACAATCAGAACTTTGCCGGAAAATTGTCACTGACTCAGTCTTGGGCTAGAATCCGGTTTCGAAGGACCATGTTATTTTTTTTATTTTATTGGGTTCAGAATCCCAGCTGAGCCCTGAACGGCCAGTTAACCTACAGCCCAAGTTAAGCTAGACTAAAAACTTACGGACTTGGAGGTCCTATTTGGTCCTACCTCAGGGTTGCTGACTCGATGTGGGCCTACCTTAGGCCTCAGTTGCATAAAATTAAGATAAAAACAAAAGGGGCACTATTTATGGTCTTCTTTCTAAACTTTGCAACAACAACAACAACACAACCTGCACCATTGCACGATGCAACAATCTTGTATCTAAACAACCAAACTGAATTGCAAGAGAGCTCTCTATAAGACCACACCCTGTAAGTGCCGCATTCAACAAACGAGTAAAAAGGACGCGCCAGTGCCCCAAAAAAAAGAATGATGCCACAAGAGTGCCCAAACAATGATGCCACAAGAGCCCAAAAATGCTAGCTCTAAATTAAGTGAATTTTTCACTAACCTTACAATTATGAGATGGATATATACACACCTTAACTTCATATATACAAGCAATGCTGCATCAATCAGCTTAGTCATCATATCGCCTTGGGACAACAATGGCTCTTTCTCTTCTAGATTTTCTAACAATCACTAACATAAGTAAAGCTATCACCAGGAAGATTACACATGGATGAAAGGGTCAAGTTATTAAATTCACCAATAACAGCTACACATGTCGTATCCAACTCATCAATAATACTGCTGACCTGCCCCAATTTAATGAGGTAATCTTCTTCATTATCAACTGCCTGAAAAGACATATAGATTAGATACACAGAATTACAAATTTTTTATTGGCTACACAATAAAATGTTATGATTATGAGGACCAAGGCCTACAAGTATATAAAATTTCCTGAATTTCACTTGAATGGTATGGTGCTGTCAGAAGTAACCCAGACTAAGTATCTTGGCCACATACTAACGGATAGTCTTTCAGATGACTGTGATATTCTAAGGCAATGTAGACAATTATATACTCATGGAAATACTTTGGTTAGAAAATTTCATATGTGTACATTAGATGTTAAGTTGATTTTGTTCAAAACTTTTTGTATTCCAATATATACAGCTCATTTGTATTGGAACTACAGGATGTACACTTGTACAGTCACGGCAAATAGAACTGGGACCTTTCCATATAGAATTTGACCTACTTTGAAAATATGACAAATGAGCAGTTTAACACTTACATTAATATTTAGTTATGTTGCCCTTGGCCTTGATGACCATCTGGAGACGTTTCGGCATGCTATCACTCAGTTTTTGAAAATAATCCAAGGTCAGGTTCTTAATCCACAACGACTTGATCTCGCGCTGCAGACTATCGAGTGATGTGGTGTCGATGTTTGAAAGCTCCTGCTTCATGTCATTCCAGCAGTTCTCGATGGGACTCAGGTCAGGGCTATTTCCGGGCCACTTCAGCACGTTAATATTATTGTCAGCAAGCCACTTTGACACTTTTTTCGCCTTATGACAAGGCGAACTGTCGTGCATGAAAACACTGGCGCCATGTATTTCGTAAAAATTAAGCTGCCAGACACCGCAAGATTATTTCGTCACTCGTATAGAGCCACTCTGGCAAATTAAACTGGGGCAGCTTGACAATGGAGTTTATATAGAAAGGTTCCAGTTCTATTTGCCGTGACTGTATAATTTGAGGAAATTATACAGTATGTTGCATATAATAATATTTTTAGTAGTTTATTAAGGACTCCAAGATTTGTAAATGGTGCTCCTTCTAGTGTCAGTATGCTGTTTGTAGTCAATAAGGTGCCTAATTGCGCTAGTGTCACTCGCAATTTTGTATTTAGATTTATCATTAGGCTTGGTGAGTCAGTCAATAAAATAATAGAAGCCATGGTTAGTGGACTGGTCTCCGATATATTTTATAAATCTCAAATCTGGAAACATTGGCGTAGGCAATTGTATGTTCATTATACACAGTGATTCACTGGCCTACTTAGTCAGAGCTCCAGACAACTATCTCTTAATCTTCTATGGACCTCTTGTATAATGTTTGTACCTGTTGAGTCTGAAATAAAGTGTTTGTTTGTTTGTTTGTATAATGCCAAGATCTTTTTGCTGTCTAACATCTTCTAACCAGTTCCCTTGCATCTCATGACTAAAATTTTCAAATGCATGACTGCCTTTTTGAACATTGAATTCCATCTGCCATTTACTAGCCCAAGCAACTAATCTATCAAGATTGTAGTTTATAAGAAGGTAAAGATTCGGTAGAACACATCCATCCAAACTAGTGACGAAAATAGGTTTTTCTGGTGTATTTCATGCTGTTTTAATTGAATCTGACCTTAATTTTTGGCGCAAATACACCGTTATGGAGATACCTTCCGCCTCCAGGTCTTTGAAGAAGGAAATTGTGGGCTAAAGAGGCCAGAATCAATTGAAACAGCATTAAATACACAAGAAAAACCTATTTCGTCAGTAATATTCACGGCAAAAGTAACCTAACCTAACGAAAATAACACAACTTAACCTAACCAATTGTCAAGGGCATACAGTTGACCTAACCGGGCATACAACTGACCTAACCGGGAATACAGTTGACCTAACATAACCTAGGCCTAGTTGGAAATACTATCAGTTCACTTATATTAATTAAGTTCATTACCACACTGAGGACAAGTAAGAGAGGTCTTGACCACGCCGTGAGCTCGAAATATAACGACAGCAGCGATGTCGTACCTTAAAACTTGTTTAATAACGTCCCACTCGGACTTAAAACATCCACCAAACACTGCCATTCTAAAGCAACTGTTGAATTCAAATTTCAGCGGCGGAGATGAGCGGGGGGTATCACGTGACAATGGGGCAGCCGCTGATTGGCTAATGATAACAACATGACTACATACGCACAGGACGAGATGGTTTGACGAGTGAATAATGGCGCTAAAATTTAATAATTTCGAAAGTAAATATCTCGCTAAATAGGAATTTCCGCCAAAATTAGTATAGAATAAAGTATTCTTATTTTTTTTCGCTCTATCTCGCTTTATAAATATCAATATCGAGTTTGGTAGATGTGTTCTACCGAATCTTAACCTAAAAGAAATTTCTGTATTTGTAACTGGGCCAACTACTTTTGTATCATCTGTAAATTTAAAAATTTTACTACCCACTTCCTTTTCTAAATCATTTAGATATAAAGTAAAGAGTAATGGACCTAAAACTGATCCCTGTGGTTCCCCACTTTTCACTTTCTGCTAACCAGATTCATGACCATGAGTTAGGACTCTGCTGGCCCGTGTTGAACATCCAAACGATTGCTAAGCTTTTAGCCCATGAACTACAAAGTAGCCCTAGCCAAGATTAGGCTTAACTGAGTTTTGTTTACATCTGATGCCACAAGTTTCTGACAAATTTGACTTGAAGTCAGTGAACGAATGTGACTTCAAGTCAAGCTAAATTTTGGACGAAAAAAAACAGCTTAATTTTTCAAACAAAACATCGAAAGAAGAAGAAGAATTTAAAAATCGCGCCAAATTGTACGTCAAGTTTTGGTTTGTTTTTAATTTGTAGGTCTAATTTTTCAAAGGGCTGACAAAATTAAAAATTGTGTTAACGACTGTGGAGAGGACGCAAGGATCTCTTATAAAGATTTATAAGCTTGGTTTGCACCCAGAGTAGGGCTTATGAACGCCAACCTTTGCTTGGGTTCGGCCAAAAAGTGTGGAGTGTAAATAGTGCATATCTTTAGTAGTTATGTAAGCTACCTTTACATCACATTTCATTTGGAAAACATGAAACCACTGGGGCCTATCGAGGTTATCCAAGTCATGAGCTAATAATAATAGAATCCTGCAAAACATCTCAAGTCAGCTAACTGTACAACTATTTACCAGGGGTTTAACGCAGTGGTGGATCTCTGTCGAGCGAAGCGAGTTATTGTGGAAAAAAACTGCCGAGCATACCAAGGCATCTCCCAATAATTTTCCAGCTTGGGAGTCCGCGGGAGCGCTGTAAGTTCCCAGGAATCGAACGATTTTTAATGTTTCTTGCAGCAAAAATGCACTATAATTTAACTGTAAATGACTAATTGGTAAATATTGGATTTTACTTGTCTGGTTTTATAATGAGAGCAAACGGTTAATATTCGTTTTAATGCTCCCTTCGTTTTCGATAGAAGGAGACATTCTATGACAATTTACATTAAATTCGGGTAACCACGCATGGATGACTCCCGCCTTCACCTCTCCAGCCCTGCGCCCGAATTGGAGCAGTGCACAACCTCAGCCCAGAAACCACGCTCCCCGTCCGCAGTCGAGCGATCATCCCCTAGCGCCCACCAACCGGCTGGCAACGTAACCTCACCGACCGGCCCCACATCACTTCCACTGCACACCCCACCACGAGGCCTGCCCTCCAGACCAGCTGCGCGCCCTCAGCAGTGCCCACCAACACCGTCCCTGGCACCCATTGAGCGCTTCCAGCAACGAGATTCCTCGCAACCTGCTGCTCCAGGTGCTGCGTCCAGGTGTCCCGCTTCTCCAACCGATACCACTGCCGTCCGACACTCCGGATGCGATAGGAAGATACCTTCATGGCAGAGCGATTACGATATGACGAACACGCTACATACTACATGAACAACTCCCTCTCGCCATCAACACCCATACCCTCTACCACTCTACGACATATACAACAGTCTTTGTTCCCCTTTTTTCACTACACTATATCAAAGACCCGGGGGGAGATAGAGAATATTCATTATTATTGATTGGTGTCTTCATGTTGATGCCTTTATTTTTCATGTATGTGTTTATGTTTTGTTTGTATATTTCAGAGTTCCATCATTGTTTAGCGTTATGGATATTGGTCAATAAACGTAATAACAAAAAGGGGAATCTTAACCTGCAACTTACTTCCTCTTTGAATGTGCCTCTTATATAAATACAAGTTGCATAGTCTTCCTCACTTGCGTCACAAAAGATGTGCAGCTCCAAATTGTCTGGATTATTGTTCAACTCTCCAAAGCACTATCTTGGGATTTCAATGTCTCCAAGATGTGCCAATTCTTTGAACCACTATTTCCACCTTACCACCATATGATCAGGTAACTCTTGGTCCCAACCAAGTCCAATTTTCCAGAGGTTCTGAAACCAAATTTTTTACTTTATCACAAATAGAGCCAGGAGTCCAAGAGGATCAAAGACCTTCGAAGCCAAACTAAGAGCTGTATATTTTGTCCACCTCGTCTCATTCTCAGCCAGCTCAACTAAAGATTTCCCACTGAAGGTAAACTAATCCTCTCCTTGCTGCCAAACAATGCCTAGCACCTTTGTGTCCATTGCCCACAACTCCTTAATACCAGAATCCTCAATACTTTCTGCTGCATCAGGTCCTACACAGGACTTACTCATAAACTCTTGTAATTGAGAATGATTGGTCTGCTATTTTCTAAGCTCCATGCCAGCCTCCCTCATTATAGCTCTAGCCTCCATGAATATCTGTTTAGCCATTTCTGTATTATCCACGGAACACAGCAAATCATCAACATAAAAATTTTTTCCTTATGTGTTCAATAGTGTTAGGATAGACTTCAGAATATTTCTTAAAATGGTACTGCATAGTAGCTGCCAACAAAAATGGACTAGAGCTGAGGCCAACAGCACTGACTTCATTCTATATGCTTGAACCTTAGGTTCATTTTCCAACAAGTCTTTCGTATCCACCCACAGATACCTTACTGCATCTCTGTCCTCTGGTTTTAACTTTATCCGCAAAAAGGCTTGCTTCACATCTGCAGTTAATGCTACTCTACCAAACCTGAATCTCAGTAACAAGGAAAATAAATCTGCATTTAAGTTCGGCCCAGCATCCAAACAGTCATTCAAGGACACACCACCTTTGTCCTTGGCTGAGCCATCAAAAACCCCTCAGTTTGGTGGTAGTTTTGTCTCACCGTACCACTGCATGGTGTGGCAGATAATGTGCCTCCTGGCTCACCAGCTCACCTTGCACCCTTTCAGCATAGCCCTCCTTTACATAGTTTAGGATGGCCTCATTGTATTCAAATAACAACTCATTTTTCTTAGCCTGTGCAATGAAGTCTCCAACCTCCTATTAGCTAGCTGAAGGTTTGAACTGGGTTTGCAAGAATCCTTCCAAGGGAGGCCAACTTCATAGCAACCATCTCTAAACCCAATCCCTTTTTCAAATTGCTCTAAAACATCACTGTTCACTGTACTTGCCTGCTTCTCCTGTTTGTCCTTTATGCCATTAGATTCAAGTTTCCAAAAGGCTTTCAAATGCCTTTCCAAACCATGGCTGTTCTCCTCAATCTTAACAAAAAGAGCTTTAACCTCCATTTCATTGCAATAGCTCCATGTAGCATCCAGCCTAGCTTACTTTTAACAGCTACCGGACCTCGAGTTGTGCGGACTATATTACCAGTGATGAAGTCCCAGTAATAGTCAGCTCCAATCAAAAGACTATCTTCTGTTCCTTCAAACTTATTATTGCCCAAATTAATTCCTTTAACTTGCAATTCTTGGACACATACCGATACCATATCTAAACAAGTAGTGACTGGAGCACAAAGTTCCTCAATCTCTACAGCTTGGACCTTGATAGTGGGACTTTGTGGTAACAACCCTTTAACCAGAACTTCTACCTTCTTAACTTTGGTTCGGTTTTGAACGGAACCCCCAAACCCAGAAATTCTTAAATTTTCCCTCTTAAGTTCTTTAAACTTCAATTTTCTGGAAATTCTGGTCTTAATAAAGCTACACTGGCTACCACTGTCAAACAACACTCTTATAGTAGCTTCTCCATCATTCCCAATTAATAATGCTGCAGCTGTTTGCAATAATCCCCCTTTACTTTTACTCCCTTTCATAGCAGTGACATGTGCCACTGATTTCTCTACTACTTCTGGGTAAGCCTACTAGGAGTGTTTTCACACAATAATGGCTGATGCCGGCCATGGCATTTTTTGCACAAAATTTTAAACTTACAAAACCTTGCTCTGTGACCTTTCAAAAAACATTTAAAACATGTTGTGGAGTGTGGACTTAGTTACCTTGTCCTTTCTCTCCTGAACAAGTAAAGCCTCAGCCACTTCACATTTATATGACTTGTGGTTGCCTTCGCAAAATATGCATTCCTTGATTCCCTTTAATGTATTCCCAGAGGATGCATGCAGAGCTGACACTATACCTGGGCTATTCCTTTTTGTAGAAACTTTGGTGCTGTGCCTGCCTTTGTCCCCTTGTTTAACATCCCACTGTGTAAACTCAATTCCCTCTCGTCTTGCTAATTCTGTGCCTAAAAGATTTAACATCTGCTGAAGGGGGATGTACACATGTTCTGTAGAGTGTCCCCTACTTAATTCAAGCAAAATTGAGTTGGTTAAAAAATTATACCATACCTTTACATTCCTACACCCACGTTGTCCAGGGACCTAGTTCTAACTTCAAATTCATCATATAACTGCCGTAACTCCTTGACACTATTGGGATTATTAACAGGAGGTATAGCTAAAAGTTCGCGGAGGTGGCTTTTAATTAAGATCTCTGGCTTACCAAACCGTTTCTTTAATATATCCCAAGCCACATTATAATTAGCCTCTGTTAATGCTAATCCTGCTATTGTCTTTGCTGCCTCCCCTTCCAAGAGGGACTGCAAATAATTAAACTTCTCCACCACACTTAACACTTGACTAGAATGAACTGCTGATTGAAAACTGTCTGCCCATCCTTGCCATTCCTGAATACTTCCAGAAAATGCTTTGAGTACAAGCCTCGGTAATTGAACTGCAGATCTGTTAACCTTAACTTCACAAACACCATTTGTGAGGGTTGTGTTTCATTATTAGACCTGGTCTCTAACTGTACTGAGCTGCTAAACTCTTTTGCTCTGTGGTATTTTTAATTATGTCATCAATAATCTCTTCAAAGTAAATTATGTTATTTTCTATTTCACCCTTTTCTATAAGAACCTCAATTTTAACATTTACTTCGCTTAGAGCAACCTTTTTAGTTTCTAAAATGGAAGGCTGCGCAGTTACTAAGCTTAAATCCTCTTGCTCTATGGCAGAATCCATAGTGGCAATGACCTTTGTAATAAAGACCTTTGTAGGCGCTTCTCCTTTTTCTAAATTTGTTCACTTCAGCTGCACTCATCTTCAACGCAAACAACAATTGGGCTCAATGCCAAATAAGCTGAATTGGCAAAAATACTTAATCAAACTGATCAAACTCAAATTTTGCTTTTTTCAAATAAACTGAATTGCTTGGGTGGGGTACTGACCAACCACCATATGGAATACCAAATTTTCCGCCCAAATAACTGGCGCACTGAAGTCTGCAACCTTCGCCTACCAACAACAAACCAAAATTAACCAAACCGGTAAAAATGTAGGCCCAAAACAACGACAGACTAGCGGCCAAGTTTCGCAATTGGGCGACCAAACTTTCTACCCTGGGACCTTAACTCACTTATGCTCAACCTGTCTAGGCCTAACTTGGGCTACAATTTGCACAATCAGAACTTTGCCGGAAAATTGTCACTGACTCAGTCTTGGGCTAGAATCCGGTTTCGAAGGACCATGTTATTTTTTTTATTTTATTGGGTTCAGAATCCCAGCTGAGCCCTGAACGGCCAGTTAACCTACAGCCCAAGTTAAGCTAGACTAAAAACTTACGGACTTGGAGGTCCTATTTGGTCCTACCTCAGGGTTGCTGACTCGATGTGGGCCTACCTTAGGCCTCAGTTGCATAAAATTAAGATAAAAACAAAAGGGGCACTATTTATGGTCTTCTTTCTAAACTTTGCAACAACAACAACAACACAACCTGCACCATTGCACGATGCAACAATCTTGTATCTAAACAACCAAACTGAATTGCAAGAGAGCTCTCTATAAGACCACACCCTGTAAGTGCCGCATTCAACAAACGAGTAAAAAGGACGCGCCAGTGCCCAAAAAAAAGAATGATGCCACAAGAGTGCCCAAACAATGATGCCACAAGAGCCCAAAAATGCTAGCTCTAAATTAAGTGAATTTTTCACTAACCTTACAATTATGAGATGGATATATACACACCTTAACTTCATATATACAAGCAATGCTGCATCAATCAGCTTAGTCATCATATCGCCTTGGGACAACAATGGCTCTTTCTCTTCTAGATTTTCTAACAATCACTAACATAAGTAAAGCTATCACCAGGAAGATTACACATGGATGAAAGGGTCAAGTTATTAAATTCACCAATAACAGCTACACATGTCGTATCCAACTCATCAATAATACTGCTGACCTGCCCCAATTTAATGAGGTAATCTTCTTCATTATCAACTGCCTGAAAAGACATATAGATTAGATACACAGAATTACAAATTTTTTATTGGCTACACAATAAAATGTTATGATTATGAGGACCAAGGCCTACAAGTATATAAAATTTCCTGAATTTCACTTGAATGGTATGGTGCTGTCAGAAGTAACCCAGACTAAGTATCTTGGCCACATACTAACGGATAGTCTTTCAGATGACTGTGATATTCTAAGGCAATGTAGACAATTATATACTCATGGAAATACTTTGGTTAGAAAATTTCATATGTGTACATTAGATGTTAAGTTGATTTTGTTCAAAACTTTTTGTATTCCAATATATACAGCTCATTTGTATTGGAACTACAGGATGTACACTTGTACAGTCACGGCAAATAGAACTGGGACCTTTCCATATAGAATTTGACCTACTTTGAAAATATGACAAATGAGCAGTTTAACACTTACATTAATATTTAGTTATGTTGCCCTTGGCCTTGATGACCATCTGGAGACGTTTCGGCATGCTATCACTCAGTTTTTGAAAATAATCCAAGGTCAGGTTCTTAATCCACAACGACTTGATCTCGCGCTGCAGACTATCGAGTGATGTGGTGTCGATGTTTGAAAGCTCCTGCTTCATGTCATTCCAGCAGTTCTCGATGGGACTCAGGTCAGGGCTATTTCCGGGCCACTTCAGCACGTTAATATTATTGTCAGCAAGCCACTTTGACACTTTTTTCGCCTTATGACAAGGCGAACTGTCGTGCATGAAAACACTGGCGCCATGTATTTCGTAAAAATTAAGCTGCCAGACACCGCAAGATTATTTCGTCACTCGTATAGAGCCACTCTGGCAAATTAAACTGGGGCAGCTTGACAATGGAGTTTATATAGAAAGGTTCCAGTTCTATTTGCCGTGACTGTATAATTTGAGGAAATTATACAGTATGTTGCATATAATAATATTTTTAGTAGTTTATTAAGGACTCCAAGATTTGTAAATGGTGCTCCTTCTAGTGTCAGTATGCTGTTTGTAGTCAATAAGGTGCCTAATTGCGCTAGTGTCACTCGCAATTTTGTATTTAGATTTATCATTAGGCTTGGTGAGTCAGTCAATAAAATAATAGAAGCCATGGTTAGTGGACTGGTCTCCGATATATTTTATAAATCTCAAATCTGGAAACATTGGCGTAGGCAATTGTATGTTCATTATACACAGTGATTCACTGGCCTACTTAGTCAGAGCTCCAGACAACTATCTCTTAATCTTCTATGGACCTCTTGTATAATGTTTGTACCTGTTGAGTCTGAAATAAAGTGTTTGTTTGTTTGTTTGTATAATGCCAAGATCTTTTTGCTGTCTAACATCTTCTAACCAGTTCCCTTGCATCTCATGACTAAAATTTTCAAATGCATGACTGCCTTTTTGAACATTGAATTCCATCTGCCATTTACTAGCCCAAGCAACTAATCTATTAAGATTGTAGTTTATAAGAAGGTAAAGATTCGGTAGAACACATCCATCCAAACTAGTGACGAAAATAGGTTTTTCTGGTGTATTTCATGCTGTTTTAATTGAATCTGACCTTAATTTTTGGCGCAAATACACCGTTATGGAGATACCTTCCGCCTCCAGGTCTTTGAAGAAGGAAATTGTGGGCTAAAGAGGCCAGAATCAATTGAAACAGCATTAAATACACAAGAAAAACCTATTTCGTCAGTAATATTCACGGCAAAAGTAACCTAACCTAACGAAAATAACACAACTTAACCTAACCAATTGTCAAGGGCATACAGTTGACCTAACCGGGCATACAACTGACCTAACCGGGAATACAGTTGACCTAACATAACCTAGGCCTAGTTGGAAATACTATCAGTTCACTTATATTAATTAAGTTCATTACCACACTGAGGACAAGTAAGAGAGGTCTTGACCACGCCGTGAGCTCGAAATATAACGACAGCAGCGATGTCGTACCTTAAAACTTGTTTAATAACGTCCCACTCGGACTTAAAACATCCACCAAACACTGCCATTCTAAAGCAACTGTTGAATTCAAATTTCAGCGGCGGAGATGAGCGGGGGGTATCACGTGACAATGGGGCAGCCGCTGATTGGCTAATGATAACAACATGACTACATACGCACAGGACGAGATGGTTTGACGAGTGAATAATGGCGCTAAAATTTAATAATTTCGAAAGTAAATATCTCGCTAAATAGGAATTTCCGCCAAAATTAGTATAGAATAAAGTATTCTTATTTTTTTTCGCTCTATCTCGCTTTATAAATATCAATATCGAGTTTGGTAGATGTGTTCTACCGAATCTTAACCTAAAAGAAATTTCTGTATTTGTAACTGGGCCAACTACTTTTGTATCATCTGTAAATTTAAACATTTTACTACCCACTTCCTTTTCTAAATCATTTAGATATAAAGTAAAGAGTAATGGACCTAAAACTGATCCATGTGGTTCCCCACTTTTCACTTTCTGCTAACCAGATTCATGACCATGAGTTAGGACTCTGCTGGCCCGTGTTGAACATCCAAACGATTGCTAAGCTTTTAGCCCTTGAACTACAAAGTAGCCCTAGCCAAGATTAGGCTCAACTGAATTTTGTTTACATCTGATGCCACAAGTTTCTGACAAATTTGACTTGAAGTCAGTGAACGAATGTGACTTCAAGTCAAGCTAAATTTTGGACGAAAAAAAACAACTTAATTTTTCAAACAAAACATCGAAAGAAGAAGAAGAATTTAAAAATCGCGCCAAATTGTACGTCAAGTTTTGGTTTGTTTTTAATTTGTAGGTCTAATTTTTCAAAGGGCTGACAAAATTAAAAATTGTGTTAACGACTGTGGAGAGGACGCAAGGATCTCTTATAAAGATTTATAAGCTTGGTTTGCACCCAGAGTAGGGCTTATGAACGCCAACCTTTGCTTGGGTTCGGCCAAAAAGTGTGGAGTGTAAATAGTGCATATCTTTAGTAGTTATGTAAGCTACCTTTACATCACATTTCATTTGGAAAACATGAAACCACTGGGGCCTATCGAGGTTATCCAAGTCATGAGCTAATAATAATAGAATCCTGCAAAACATCTCAAGTCAGCTAACTGTACAACTATTTACCAGGGGTTTAACGCAGTGGTGGATCTCTGTCGAGCGAAGCGAGTTATTGTGGAAAAAACTGCCGAGCATACCAAGGCATCTCCCAATAATTTTCCAGCTTGGGAGTCCGCGGGAGCGCTGTAAGTTCCCAGGAACGAACGATTTTTAATGTTTCTTGCAGCAAAAATGCACAATAATTTAACTGTAAATGACTAATTGGTAAATATTGGATTTTACTTGTCTGGTTTTATAATGAGAGCAAACGGTTAATATTCGTTTTAATGCTCCCTTCGTTTTCGATAGAAGGAGACATTCTATGACAATTTAACATTAAATTCGGGTAACCACGCATGGATGACTCCCGCCTTCACCTCTCCAGCCCTGCGCCCGAATTGGAGCAGTGCACAACCTCAGCCCAGAAACCACGCTCCCCGTCCGCAGTCGAGCGATCATCCCCTAGCGCCCACCAACCGGCTGGCAACGTAACCTCACCGACCGGCCCCACATCACTTCCACTGCACACCCCACCACGAGGCCTGCCCTCCAGACCAGCTGCGCGCCCTCAGCAGTGCCCACCAACACCGTCCCTGGCACCCATTGAGCGCTTCCAGCAACGAGATTCCTCGCAACCTGCTGCTCCAGGTGCTGCGTCCAGGTGTCCCGCTTCTCCAACCGATACCACTGCCGTCCGACACTCCGGATGCGATAGGAAGACACCTTCATGGCAGAGCGATTACGATATGACGAACACGCTACATACTACATGAACAACTCCCTCTCGCCATCAACACCCATACCCTCTACCACTCTACGACATATACAACAGTCTTTGTTCCCCTTTTTTCACTACACTATATCAAAGACCCGGGGGGAGATAGAGAATATTCATTATTATTGATTGGTGTCTTCATGTTGATGCCTTTATTTTTCATGTATGTGTTTATGTTTTGTTTGTATATTTCAGAGTTCCATCATTGTTTAGCGTTATGGATATTGGTCAATAAACGTAATAACAAAAAGGGGAATCTTAACCTGCAACTTACTTCCTCTTTGAATGTGCCTCTTATATAAATACAAGTTGCATAGTCTTCCTCACTTGCGTCACAAAAGATGTGCAGCTCCAAATTGTCTGGACTATTGTTCAACTCTCCAAAGCACTATCTTGGGATTTCAATGTCTCCAAGATGTGCCAATTCTTTGAACCACTATTTCCACCTTACCACCATATGATCAGGTAACTCTTGGTCCCAACCAAGTCCAATTTTCCAGAGGTTCTGAAACCAAATTTTTTACTTTATCACAAATAGAGCCAGGAGTCCAAGAGGATCAAAGACCTTCGAAGCCAAACTAAGAGCTGTATATTTTGTCCACCTCGTCTCATTCTCAGCCAGCTCAACTAAAGATTTCCCACTGAAGGTAAACTAATCCTCTCCTTGCTGCCAAACAATGCCTAGCACCTTTGTGTCCATTGCCCACAACTCCTTAATACCAGAATCCTCAATACTTTCTGCTGCATCAGGTCCTACACAGGACTTACTCATAAACTCTTGTAATTGAGAATGATTGGTCTGCTATTTTCTAAGCTCCATGCCAGCCTCCCTCATTATAGCTCTAGCCTCCATGAATATCTGTTTAGCCATTTCTGTATTATCCACGGAACACAGCAAATCATCAACATAAAATCATATTATTTTTCCTTATGTGTTCAATAGTGTTAGGATAGACTTCAGAATATTTCTTAAAATGGTACTGCATAGTAGCTGCCAACAAAAATGGACTAGAGCTGAGGCCAAACAGCACTGACTTCATTCTATATGCTTGAACCTTAGGTTCATTTTCCAACAAGTCTTTCGTATCCACCCACAGATACCTTACTGCATCTCTGTCCTCTGGTTTTAACTTTATCCGCAAAAAGGCTTGCTTCACATCTGCAGTTAATGCTACTCTACCAAACCTGAATCTCAGTAACAAGGAAAATAAATCTGCATTTAAGTTCGGCCCAGCATCCAAACAGTCATTCAAGGACACACCACCTTTGTCCTTGGCTGAGCCATCAAAAACTACCCTCAGTTTGGTGGTAGTTTTGTCTCACCGTACCACTGCATGGTGTGGCAGATAATGTGCCTCCTGGCTCACCAGCTCACCTTGCACCCTTTCAGCATAGCCCTCCTTTACATAGTTTAGGATGGCCTCATTGTATTCAAATAACAACTCATTTTTCTTAGCCTGTGCAATGAAGTCTCCAACCTCCTATTAGCTAGCTGAAGGTTTGAACTGGGTTTGCAAGAATCCTTCCAAGGGAGGCCAACTTCATAGCAACCATCTCTAAACCCAATCCCTTTTTCAAATTGCTCTAAAACATCACTGTTCACTGTACTTGCCTGCTTCTCCTGTTTGTCCTTTATGCCATTAGATTCAAGTTTCCAAAAGGCTTTCAAATGCCTTTCCAAACCATGGCTGTTCTCCTCAATCTTAACAAAAAGAGCTTTAACCTCCATTTCATTGCAATAGCTCCATGTAGCATCCAGCCTAGCTTACTTTTAACAGCTACCGGACCTCGAGTTGTGCGGACTATATTACCAGTGATGAAGTCCCAGTAATAGTCAGCTCCAATCAAAAGACTATATCTTCTGTTCCTTCAAACTTATTATTGCCCAAATTAATTCCTTTAACTTGCAATTCTTGGACACATACCGATACCATATCTAAACAAGTAGTGACTGGAGCACAAAGTTCCTCAATCTCTACAGCTTGGACCTTGATAGTGGGACTTTGTGGTAACAACCCTTTAACCAGAACTTCTACCTTCTTAACTTTGGTTCGGTTTTGAACGGAACCCCCAAACCCAGAAATTCTTAAATTTTCCCTCTTAAGTTCTTTAAACTTCAATTTTCTGGAAATTCTGGTCTTAATAAAGCTACACTGGCTACCACTGTCAAACAACACTCTTATAGTAGCTTCTCCATCATTCCCAATTAATAATGCTGCAGCTGTTTGCAATAATCCCCCTTTACTTTTACTCCCTTTCATAGCAGTGACATGTGCCACTGATTTCTCTACTTCTGGGGTAAGCCTACTAGGAGTGTTTTCACACAATAATGGCTGATGCCGGCCATGGCATTTTTTGCACAAAATTTTAAACTTACAAAACCTTGCTCTGTGACCTTTCAAAAAACATTTAAAACATGTTGTGGAGTGTGGACTTAGTTACCTTGTCCTTTCTCTCCTGAACAAGTAAAGCCTCAGCCACTTCACATTTATATGACTTGTGGTTGCCTTCGCAAAATATGCATTCCTTGATTCCCTTTAATGTATTCCCAGAGGATGCATGCAGAGCTGACACTATACCTGGGCTATTCCTTTTTGTAGAAACTTTGGTGCTGTGCCTGCCTTTGTCCCCTTGTTTAACATCCCACTGTGTAAACTCAATTCCCTCTCGTCTTGCTAATTCTGTGCCTAAAAGATTTAACATCTGCTGAAGGGGGATGTACACATGTTCTGTAGAGTGTCCCCTACTTAATTCAAGCAAAATTGAGTTGGTTAAAAAATTATACCATACCTTTACATTCCTACACCCACGTTGTCCAGGGACCTAGTTCTAACTTCAAATTCATCATATAACTGCCGTAACTCCTTGACACTATTGGGATTATTAACAGGAGGTATAGCTAAAAGTTCGCGGAGGTGGCTTTTAATTAAGATCTCTGGCTTACCAAACCGTTTCTTTAATATATCCCAAGCCACATTATAATTAGCCTCTGTTAATGCTAATCCTGCTATTGTCTTTGCTGCCTCCCCTTCCAAGAGGGACTGCAAATAATTAAACTTCTCCACCACACTTAACACTTGACTAGAATGAACTGCTGATTGAAAACTGTCTGCCCATCCTTGCCATTCCTGAATACTTCCAGAAAATGCTTTGAGTACAAGCCTCGGTAATTGAACTGCAGATCTGTTAACCTTAACTTCACAAACACCATTTGTGAGGGTTGTGTTTCATTATTAGACCTGGTCTCTAACTGTACTGAGCTGCTAAACTCTTTTGCTCTGTGGCATATTTTAATTATGTCATCAATAATCTCTTCAAAGTAAATTATGTTATTTTCTATTTCACCCTTTTCTATAAGAACCTCAATTTTAACATTTACTTCGCTTAGAGCAACCTTTTTAGTTTCTAAAATGGAAGGCTGCGCAGTTACTAAGCTTAAATCCTCTTGCTCTATGGCAGAATCCATAGTGGCAATGACCTTTGTAATAAAGACCTTTGTAGGCGCTTCTCCTTTTTCTAAATTTGTTCACTTCAGCTGCACTCATCTTCAACGCAAACAACAATTGGGCTCAATGCCAAATAAGCTGAATTGGCAAAAATACTTAATCAAACTGATCAAACTCAAATTTTGCTTTTTTCAAATAAACTGAATTGCTTGGGTGGGGTACTGACCAACCACCAGTATGGAATACCAAATTTTCCGCCCAAATAACTGGCGCACTGAAGTCTGCAACCTTCGCCTACCAACAACAAACCAAAATTAACCAAACCGGTAAAAATGTAGGCCCAAAACAACGACAGACTAGCGGCCAAGTTTCGCAATTGGGCGACCAAACTTTCTACCCTGGGACCTTAACTCACTTATGCTCAACCTGTCTAGGCCTAACTTGGGCTACAATTTGCACAATCAGAACTTTGCCGGAAAATTGTCACTGACTCAGTCTTGGGCTAGAATCCGGTTTCGAAGGACCATGTTATTTTTTTTATTTTATTGGGTTCAGAATCCCAGCTGAGCCCTGAACGGCCAGTTAACCTACAGCCCAAGTTAAGCTAGACTAAAAACTTACGGACTTGGAGGTCCTATTTGGTCCTACCTCAGGGTTGCTGACTCGATGTGGGCCTACCTTAGGCCTCAGTTGCATAAAATTAAGATAAAAACAAAAGGGGCACTATTTATGGTCTTCTTTCTAAACTTTGCAACAACAACAACAACACAACCTGCACCATTGCACGATGCAACAATCTTGTATCTAAACAACCAAACTGAATTGCAAGAGAGCTCTCTATAAGACCACACCCTGTAAGTGCCGCATTCAACAAACGAGTAAAAAGGACGCGCCAGTGCCCAAAAAAAAGAATGATGCCACAAGAGTGCCCAAACAATGATGCCACAAGAGCCCAAAAATGCTAGCTCTAAATTAAGTGAATTTTTCACTAACCTTACAATTATGAGATGGATATATACACACCTTAACTTCATATATACAAGCAATGCTGCATCAATCAGCTTAGTCATCATATCGCCTTGGGACAACAATGGCTCTTTCTCTTCTAGATTTTCTAACAATCACTAACATAAGTAAAGCTATCACCAGGAAGATTACACATGGATGAAAGGGTCAAGTTATTAAATTCACCAATAACAGCTACACATGTCGTATCCAACTCATCAATAATACTGCTGACCTGCCCCAATTTAATGAGGTAATCTTCTTCATTATCAACTGCCTGAAAAGACATATAGATTAGATACACAGAATTACAAATTTTTTATTGGCTACACAATAAAATGTTATGATTATGAGGACCAAGGCCTACAAGTATATAAAATTTCCTGAATTTCACTTGAATGGTATGGTGCTGTCAGAAGTAACCCAGACTAAGTATCTTGGCCACATACTAACGGATAGTCTTTCAGATGACTGTGATATTCTAAGGCAATGTAGACAATTATATACTCATGGAAATACTTTGGTTAGAAAATTTCATATGTGTACATTAGATGTTAAGTTGATTTTGTTCAAAACTTTTTGTATTCCAATATATACAGCTCATTTGTATTGGAACTACAGGATGTACACTTGTACAGTCACGGCAAATAGAACTGGGACCTTTCCATATAGAATTTGACCTACTTTGAAAATATGACAAATGAGCAGTTTAACACTTACATTAATATTTAGTTATGTTGCCCTTGGCCTTGATGACCATCTGGAGACGTTTCGGCATGCTATCACTCAGTTTTTGAAAATAATCCAAGGTCAGGTTCTTAATCCACAACGACTTGATCTCGCGCTGCAGACTATCGAGTGATGTGGTGTCGATGTTTGAAAGCTCCTGCTTCATGTCATTCCAGCAGTTCTCGATGGGACTCAGGTCAGGGCTATTTCCGGGCCACTTCAGCACGTTAATATTATTGTCAGCAAGCCACTTTGACACTTTTTTCGCCTTATGACAAGGCGCACTGTCGTGCATGAAAACACTGGCGCCATGTATTTCGTAAAAATTAAGCTGCCAGACACCGCAAGATTATTTCGTCACTCGTATAGAGCCACTCTGGCAAATTAAACTGGGGCAGCTTGACAATGGAGTTTATATAGAAAGGTTCCAGTTCTATTTGCCGTGACTGTATAATTTGAGGAAATTATACAGTATGTTGCATATAATAATATTTTTAGTAGTTTATTAAGGACTCCAAGATTTGTAAATGGTGCTCCTTCTAGTGTCAGTATGCTGTTTGTAGTCAATAAGGTGCCTAATTGCGCTAGTGTCACTCGCAATTTTGTATTTAGATTTATCATTAGGCTTGGTGAGTCAGTCAATAAAATAATAGAAGCCATGGTTAGTGGACTGGTCTCCGATATATTTTATAAATCTCAAATCTGGAAACATTGGCGTAGGCAATTGTATGTTCATTATACACAGTGATTCACTGGCCTACTTAGTCAGAGCTCCAGACAACTATCTCTTAATCTTCTATGGACCTCTTGTATAATGTTTGTACCTGTTGAGTCTGAAATAAAGTGTTTGTTTGTTTGTTTGTATAATGCCAAGATCTTTTTGCTGTCTAACATCTTCTAACCAGTTCCCTTGCATCTCATGACTAAAATTTTCAAATGCATGACTGCCTTTTTGAACATTGAATTCCATCTGCCATTTACTAGCCCAAGCAACTAATCTATCAAGATTGTAGTTTATAAGAAGGTAAAGATTCGGTAGAACACATCCATCCAAACTAGTGACGAAAATAGGTTTTTCTGGTGTATTTCATGCTGTTTTAATTGAATCTGACCTTAATTTTTGGCGCAAATACACCGTTATGGAGATACCTTCCGCCTCCAGGTCTTTGAAGAAGGAAATTGTGGGCTAAAGAGGCCAGAATCAATTGAAACAGCATTAAATACACAAGAAAAACCTATTTCGTCAGTAATATTCACGGCAAAAGTAACCTAACCTAACGAAAATAACACAACTTAACCTAACCAATTGTCAAGGGCATACAGTTGACCTAACCGGGCATACAACTGACCTAACCGGGAATACAGTTGACCTAACATAACCTAGGCCTAGTTGGAAATACTATCAGTTCACTTATATTAATTAAGTTCATTACCACACTGAGGACAAGTAAGAGAGGTCTTGACCACGCCGTGAGCTCGAAATATAACGACAGCAGCGATGTCGTACCTTAAAACTTGTTTAATAACGTCCCACTCGGACTTAAAACATCCACCAAACACTGCCATTCTAAAGCAACTGTTGAATTCAAATTTCAGCGGCGGAGATGAGCGGGGGGTATCACGTGACAATGGGGCAGCCGCTGATTGGCTAATGATAACAACATGACTACATACGCACAGGACGAGATGGTTTGACGAGTGAATAATGGCGCTAAAATTTAATAATTTCGAAAGTAAATATCTCGCTAAATAGGAATTTCCGCCAAAATTAGTATAGAATAAAGTATTCTTATTTTTTTTCGCTCTATCTCGCTTTATAAATATCAATATCGAGTTTGGTAGATGTGTTCTACCGAATCTTAACCTAAAAGAAATTTCTGTATTTGTAACTGGGCCAACTACTTTTGTATCATCTGTAAATTTAAAAATTTTACTACCCACTTCCTTTTCTAAATCATTTAGATATAAAGTAAAGAGTAATGGACCTAAAACTGATCCATGTGGTTCCCCACTTTTCACTTTCTGCTAACCAGATTCATGACCATGAGTTAGGACTCTGCTGGCCCGTGTTGAACATCCAAACGATTGCTAAGCTTTTAGCCCATGAACTACAAAGTAGCCCTAGCCAAGATTAGGCTTAACTGAGTTTTGTTTACATCTGATGCCACAAGTTTCTGACAAATTTGACTTGAAGTCAGTGAACGAATGTGACTTCAAGTCAAGCTAAATTTTGGACGAAAAAAAACAGCTTAATTTTTCAAACAAAACATCGAAAGAAGAAGAAGAATTTAAAAATCGCGCCAAATTGTACGTCAAGTTTTGGTTTGTTTTTAATTTGTAGGTCTAATTTTTCAAAGGGCTGACAAAATTAAAAATTGTGTTAACGACTGTGGAGAGGACGCAAGGATCTCTTATAAAGATTTATAAGCTTGGTTTGCACCCAGAGTAGGGCTTATGAACGCCAACCTTTGCTTGGGTTCGGCCAAAAAGTGTGGAGTGTAAATAGTGCATATCTTTAGTAGTTATGTAAGCTACCTTTACATCACATTTCATTTGGAAAACATGAAACCACTGGGGCCTATCGAGGTTATCCAAGTCATGAGCTAATAATAATAGAATCCTGCAAAACATCTCAAGTCAGCTAACTGTACAACTATTTACCAGGGGTTTAACGCAGTGGTGGATCTCTGTCGAGCGAAGCGAGTTATTGTGGAAAAAAACTGCCGAGCATACCAAGGCATCTCCCAATAATTTTCCAGCTTGGGAGTCCGCGGGAGCGCTGTAAGTTCCCAGGAATCGAACGATTTTTAATGTTTCTTGCAGCAAAAATGCACAATAATTTAACTGTAAATGACTAATTGGTAAATATTGGATTTTACTTGTCTGGTTTTATAATGAGAGCAAACGGTTAATATTCGTTTTAATGCTCCCTTCGTTTTCGATAGAAGGAGACATTCTATGACAATTTACATTAAATTCGGGTAACCACGCATGGATGACTCCCGCCTTCACCTCTCCAGCCCTGCGCCCGAATTGGAGCAGTGCACAACCTCAGCCCAGAAACCACGCTCCCCGTCCGCAGTCGAGCGATCATCCCCTAGCGCCCACCAACCGGCTGGCAACGTAACCTCACCGACCGGCCCCACATCACTTCCACTGCACACCCCACCACGAGGCCTGCCCTCCAGACCAGCTGCGCGCCCTCAGCAGTGCCCACCAACACCGTCCCTGGCACCCATTGAGCGCTTCCAGCAACGAGATTCCTCGCAACCTGCTGCTCCAGGTGCTGCGTCCAGGTGTCCCGCTTCTCCAACCGATACCACTGCCGTCCGACACTCCGGATGCGATAGGAAGACACCTTCATGGCAGAGCGATTACGATATGACGAACACGCTACATACTACATGAACAACTCCCTCTCGCCATCAACACCCATACCCTCTACCACTCTACGACATATACAACAGTCTTTGTTCCCCTTTTTTCACTACACTATATCAAAGACCCGGGGGGAGATAGAGAATATTCATTATTATTGATTGGTGTCTTCATGTTGATGCCTTTATTTTTCATGTATGTGTTTATGTTTTGTTTGTATATTTCAGAGTTCCATCATTGTTTAGCGTTATGGATATTGGTCAATAAACGTAATAACAAAAAGGGGAATCTTAACCTGCAACTTACTTCCTCTTTGAATGTGCCTCTTATATAAATACAAGTTGCATAGTCTTCCTCACTTGCGTCACAAAAGATGTGCAGCTCCAAATTGTCTGGATATTGTTCAACTCTCCAAAGCACTATCTTGGGATTTCAATGTCTCCAAGATGTGCCAATTCTTTGAACCACTATTTCCACCTTACCACCATATGATCAGGTAACTCTTGGTCCCAACCAAGTCCAATTTTCCAGAGGTTCTGAAACCAAATTTTTTACTTTATCACAAATAGAGCCAGGAGTCCAAGAGGATCAAAGACCTTCGAAGCCAAACTAAGAGCTGTATATTTTGTCCACCTCGTCTCATTCTCAGCCAGCTCAACTAAAGATTTCTTCCACTGAAGGTAAACTAATCCTCTCCTTGCTGCCAAACAATGCCTAGCACCTTTGTGTCCATTGCCCACAACTCCTTAATACCAGAATCCTCAATACTTTCTGCTGCATCAGGTCCTACACAGGACTTACTCATAAACTCTTGTAATTGAGAATGATTGGTCTGCTATTTTCTAAGTTCCATGCCAGCCTCCCTCATTATAGCTCTAGCCTCCATGAATATCTGTTTAGCCATTTCTGTATTATCCACGGAACACAGCAAATCATCAACATAAAAATTTTTCCTTATGTGTTCAATAGTGTTAGGATAGACTTCAGAATATTTCTTAAAATGGTACTGCATAGTAGCTGCCAACAAAAATGGACTAGAGCTGAGGCCAAACAGCACTGACTTCATTCTATATGCTTGAACCTTAGGTTCATTTTCCAGCAAGTCTTTCGTATCCACCCACAGATACCTTACTGCATCTCTGTCCTCTGGTTTTAACTTTATCCGCAAAAAGGCTTGCTTCACATCTGCAGTTAATGCTACTCTACCAAACCTGAATCTCAGTAACAAGGAAAATAAATCTGCATTTAAGTTCGGCCCAGCATCCAAACAGTCATTCAAGGACACACCACCTTTGTCCTTGGCTGAGCCATCAAAAACTACCCTCAGTTTGGTGGTAGTTTTGTCTCACCGTACCACTGCATGGTGTGGCAGATAATGTGCCTCCTGGCTCACCAGCTCACCTTGCACCCTTTCAGCATAGCCCTCCTTTACATAGTTTAGGATGGCCTCATTGTATTCAAATAACAAGTCATTTTTCTTAGCCTGTGCAATGAAGTCTCCAACCTCCTTTTAGCTAGCTGAAGGTTTGAACTGGGTTTGCAAGAATCCTTCCAAGGGAGGCCAACTTCATAGCAACCATCTCTAAACCCTATCCCTTTTTCAAATTGCTCTAAAACATCACTGTTCACTGTACTTGCCTGCTTCTCCTGTTTGTCCTTTATGCCATTAGATTCAAGTTTCCAAAAGGCTTTCAAATGCCTTTCCAAACCATGGCTGTTCTCCTCAATCTTAACAAAAAGAGCTTTAACCTCCATTTCATTGCAATAGCTCCATGTAGCATCCAGCCTAGCTTACTTTCAACAGTACCGGACCTCGAGTTGTGCGGACTATATTACCAGTGATGAAGTCCCAGTAATAGTCAGCTCCAATCAAAAGACTATATCTTCTGTTCCTTCAAACTTATTATTGCCCAAATTAATTCCTTTAACTTGCAATTCTTGGACACATACCATATCTAAACAAGTAGTGACTGGAGCACAAAGTTCCTCAATCTCTACAGCTTGGACCTTGATAGTGGGACTTTGTGGTAACAACCCTTTAACCAGAACTTCTACCTTCTTAACTTTGGTTCGGTTTTGAACGGAACCCCCAAACCCAGAAATTCTTAAATTTTCCCTCTTAAGTTCTTTAAACTTCAATTTTCTGGAAATTCTGGTCTTAATAAAGCTACACTGGCTACCACTGTCAAACAACACTCTTGTAGTAGCTTCTCCATCATTCCCAATTAATAATGCTGCAGCTGTTTGCAATAATCCCCCTTTACTTTTACTCCCTTTCATAGCAGTGACATGTGCCACTGATGTCTCTACTTCTGGGGGGTAAGCCTACTAGGAGTGTTTTCACACAATAATGGCTGATGCCGGTGTGGTGCCGCGTTTGTTAGCGGGCTAAAGATAAAGTAAAGGCCAATTTGAGGCTTTATTCAACATAAACATAGCATAGATCTGAAACACAGAAAACAATAATTAGTAAAGACTTGTTACACAGAAAACAATAATTAGTAAAGACTCATTACATTCCTCTCTTCTTTTATAATACGTGATCACAGAAAACAATAATTAGTAAAGACTTGTTACACAGAAAACAATAATTAGTAAAGACTTGTTACACAGAAAACAATAATTAGTAAAGACTCATTACATTCCTCTCTTCTTTTATAATACGTGATACTTGCACGGTAAGAAACAAAACGACAAGTTCAAGATATTTTGGAAGAAAGAAGAGTCTACAAGTTTAGGCGTTGAGCTGGGTATCTGATTCGAGTGCTTCTTCTCAGAGGGGGACTCGTCTCGGAGGTTACTGACACAGGTGGGCCTCTCTCGACTTCGACTGGAGTCGCTTCGACGGGAGCTGTTGGGACCGTGTGTCGGCGGATCTCAGCGGGTTCTGAGTCGTCCGTTAGCGGGGTGGAATTGATTGGCGGACTGGGTACGGGGGGTTCATAGTGATTCGTGTCATCCGTATTGCTACGTCCCGCCGGTGCCAGGTCCCTGATGGATACGGTATCTTCTCTCCCATTCGGATGCCGTATAAACGCGTAGTTGGGGTTTGCCTCAATTAACTCAACTTCCTCGACGAGGGGGTCGTTCTTGGATCGGCGAATGAATTGGCGAAGGAGTACAGTTCCCGGAGAAGACAGCCACGTCGGTAGTGCAGAACCGGTAGAAGTACGCCGCGGGTGCGTGAATAGACGCTCGTGAGGAGTTTCGTTCGTGGCCGTACACAGCAGCGATCTAATCGAGTGCAGCGCGTCTGGTAGGACGGACTCCCATTGCGACATCGGCAACCCGCGATCTTCTATGGCTAGTTTGATGGTGTTCATGATGATTCCATTGTAACGTTCGCATTGCCCGTTTCCTTGGGGGTGATACGGCGTTGTGCGACTAGTCGCGATACCATGTTTAGTTAGGAACAGTTTTAGTTCCGAAGACATAAACGATGTCCCTCGATCTGTGTGGATGTAAGAGGGAGTTCCGAAGGTAGAAAATAACTCGGTGAGACGGGCGATAACGGTTGACGTGTTCGTATCACGGCACGGGAAGGCAAAAGGAAAGCGTGAATACTCGTCGATTACTGTTAGGATGTAAGGTCGCGAAGTTGCGCTCGGAAGCGGGCCTTTAAAGTCGATGTTAAGTCGGTCAAACGGGGACATGGCCCGTATTAAGTGACTAACTTCTGGTTTATAGTACTGTGGCTTACATTTAGCGCATGTTTGGCATTCCGACGTAACTCGTTTGATGTCATCCACTGAGAATGGTAGGTTCCTAGCTCTCACAAAATGAGTCATTCGGCGGACTCCTGGGTGTATCAGATTAACATGCAGCTGGGCGAGGGATATTCTTGGAGTAGCAGCGCAAAAGGATCGCGACAATGCGTCTGCGGCTCGGTTCTCGGGGCCCGGTCTGTATTTTATTGTGAATGAGTAGCCGGCTAGTTCTACACGCCAACGGAGAATCTTATCGTTCTTAATACGACCAGTAGCTTTTCCATCGAACATGAAAGATACGCTCCGCTGGTCGGTGACGACAGTAAAGTGTCGATAAGCTAAGAAGTGCTTCCACTTGCGAATGGATTCGATTACAGCGTATGCCTCCTTTTCAACGATGTGATGGCGACGTTCTGTGTTATTCAGAGCGCGAGAAAAGAACGCCACCGGGCGGCCGTTCTGGGTGAGGGTGGCTCCGATTGCTGAAGAGGAAGCGTCCGTCTCCACAGTGAACGGCAGTTCTTCATCGATTGAACCGACGACAGCTTTCGAGATATCATCTTTGAGTGTTTGGATCGTTGATACTTCCTCGCGAGTTAATGGGAATGATGAAACGTTGAGCAGAGGTTTGATCTTGAGGGAATAGTTCTGAATCCATTTAGCATAGTATGCGAATAGTCCGATTACGCGTTGTAGAGACGACTTGTTGCGAGGAGTTTGAAGTTCTTGTAGTGGCCGGAGGCGTTCGGGATCGGGCCGCAATACGCCATGAGAGATAGAATATCCGAGCAGGTGCACTGATGTCATCGAAAGCTTGCATTTTTCCTTGTTTAGACTCAGATTTACTCGTTTAGCGGCTTCCCAGAAATGTCGAAGGTTCTCATCGTGCTCTTCCCAAGTGGTTCCGCAGATGGTGAGATCGTCGAGGTAGGCGTATGTTGATGATAAGTTGTTCGAGGATATGAATTCGTTCATGACGCGCTGGAAGGCCGCGGCTCCGTTAGTTACTCCCATAGGGATCCTTCTGAATTGGTATAGATTTCCGTCAGCCTCGAATGCTGTGAAAGGTCGTTCAGACGGATCGATTTCTACCTGGTAGTATGCGCTTGACAGATCAATTACGCTGTAGTATTTGTGTTGTGAGACTTTGTTGGCTATATCATCGATTCGCGGAAGAGGATATGCATCTAGCATGGTAAATCGGTTGACGGTTTGAGAGAAATCGATTACCATGCGTTTTTTTTTTGTTTCGGTAGATGTGATGACTACTTGAGCACGCCAGGGTGAGTTACTGGGTTCAATTATCTCATCCCTGAGTAGCTTTTCGATTTCTTTCCCAATGAAAATTTTGTCCTCAGAGCAAAATCGTCTGGACTTCGTGGCGATGGGACGACAATCGGCAGTTAAGTTGCCGAATAGTGGTGGGGCTGAAATTCTTGATCGAGTAAGGCCGCATATATGGAGTGCTGGCTCCGGACCTCCGAAATTGATGTTCAATTCCTTGTGTCTGATTAAGAATGGGGTACCGAGTATTATGTCAGCGCACAGATCCGACAAGACGGATAGTTCGAGCTTTTCGTAGTCGCGGTCTCCCATCGTAACCTTCACTGTACATCGACCTGAGATGGCTGCGGATAGATTAGGCGAAGCCATTGATACGACGCCCGAGTGCGGAAGAATGGGCAGCTCTAAGTGTTTGGCTAGATCCTCACGAATGAAGTTGTCCGAGCTGCCAGTATCCAACAAGGCGAGACACGAACGGCCGTTGACGAGGATATCGACTGTTGAGTTGGTAGGCATGGAGGAGCTACACGATAGAGTGGTACTAATGGTCGCTAATGCTGCGGCTGAATGAGACGCTGTGGTTTTATCCTGTTTTTGACGTGCCGAGGAAGTACTTGAGCGGCAGACTTTGGCCCAGTGGCCGGTCTTTTCACATTTCGCACAGATAGAATCCTTTGCCGGACACCTGCTTCGTGGGTGGCGTCGAGACCCGCAGAAGAAGCACAGAGCGGCTTTGTTGTCGAAATTCGTAGCGGCTGAAGAGTTTGGGAGATCGTCTCCTTGGACGCAGGCAGGCCGGGCAGAGTCAGTAGTCGGCGACGGTTCGTGGCGAGAGCCAGTGGCTGCAACAGCACCGTAATGAGTGAGGTACGATTCTGAGTTTTTCTGGGCCTGATCTAATGTTCGAGCCTGGACGATAGCCTTTTCCAGTGAGAGTGTGTCATTTTCGAGTAAGCGGGTGCGGATGGCGCTATCTCTAATTCCTCGGATGAAAGCGTCTCTCACAGATGAACTCCTGTTTTCGTCGGCGGAAACCGATTTGAAGTTGCAGTCATTGGCTAGTTGTTGAAGAATTTGCAAGTACTCATCGAGGGTTTCCTCGGGCTTTTGGTGACGGGTGGACAACAGGTGGCGAGCGCATACCTCGTTTGGCTTCTTGACGTAGGTGGCCTCTAAGGCTGCCATGGCATTCTCATAAGTAGAGCAGTCTTGAATGATATCAGCGACATCGGGGCCGATATGTATGAATAGAACCTCCAATTTATTGGGGTTGTGTTCGGCGATAGTACTCAAGAAATATTTGAATCCGCGCGACCATAATTTCCATAGTTTCCCAGCTTGGGGAGAATTCGGAGAAGTAATAAATTTATCCGGGCGAATCACCTTCTCCATGATATAGTAAGATTACTGGATGAATATTTGCTTGCTGTATCTGAAAGGCCGACTGAATGGCTGATTGAAATGTTGAATAAATTGTGGTGCCGCGTTTGTTAGCGGGCTAAAGATAAAGTAAAGGCCAATTTGAGGCTTTATTCAACATAAACATAGCATAGATCTGAAACACAGAAAACAATAATTAGTAAAGACTTGTTACACAGAAAACAATAATTAGTAAAGACTCATTACATGGCATTTTTTGCACAAAATTTTAAACTTACAAAACCTTGCTCTGTGACCTTTCAAAAAACATTTAAAACATGTTGTGGAGTGTGGACTTAGTTACCTTGTCCTTTCTCTCCTGAACAAGTAAAGCCTCAGCCACTTCACATTTATATGACTTGTGGTTGCCTTCGCAAAATATGCATTCCTTGATTCCCTTTAATCAGAGCTGGGCAGTATTTAAATACATTTGTATTTAAATACGTATTTAAATACATTTGTGTATTTAGAACTGTATTTATAAATACATTGTTTTTCATGTATTTAAATATAGTATTTAAATACTTTAATGAGTATTTAAATACAATGTATTTAAATACTCAAAATATAAAAATGTAAATACTTTTACTGGTTTAATACACATTCTGTACTAGCACAGTACGACGCGTCGACAGTGTAGTACAGCATGGTTCATGTTTCAACGTGTCAGTTCAATCAGTTGTGTGCCACTCTTAGTCGAAAGCAGTTGATTTCTTTATCGTGTGCGTGTCATGGCTTCAACAAGCAAATCCGGTGAATCAAACAGTGATATATCTGCAGATAACAATTTAGTGCACCCTCTGTTTGATGGAAAATACTTTAAAATTAAATCTAAAGACGGTAATAAGGTAAAGTGCACCTGCTTGCTGTGTAAACACGAAGTCTCTGCTGCAAGCAATGCTACAACGAATCTGTACACTCATCTGAAGGTAAGTGTTTTTTTAGACATCAAAAAATATCTTGAAATTGACCGAATAATCGTACAAAACGGCTCTGCCTTAAGTGGGCCTGTGTAACTAACTCGTTGCAATCAATCCAATTTGCGATGGAAAATTCATTGATGAAAAAGCTTTTAAAATCGTCTGATCTATCGAGTGGTGTATTTATTTCGAAATTCACCGTGTCCCCTAAAGTAGAAATTTATCAAAACATGAATTAGTGAATGCATATGTTAAAATTTGTATGTATTTAAAATGTATTTACAAATGTATTTAAATACAATTGATGTATTTTGTATTTAGTATCTAAATACATTCGTAAAATGTATTTAGTATTTAGTATTTAAATACATTTCTCCCATGTATTTAGTATTTAGTATTTAAATGCATTCAATGTATTTATTGCCCAGCTCTGCCTTTAATGTATTCCCAGAGGATGCATGCAGAGCTGACACTATACCTGGGCTATTCCTTTTTGTAGAAACTTTGGTGCTGTGCCTGCCTTTGTCCCCTTGTTTAACATCCCACTGTGTAAACTCAATTCCCTCTCGTCTTGCTAATTCTGTGCCTAAAAGATTTAACATCTGCTGAAGGGGGATGTACACATGTTCTGTAGAGTGTCCCCTACTTAATTCAAGCAAAATTGAGTTGGTTAAAAAATTATACCATACCTTTACATTCCTACACCCACGTTGTCCAGGGACCTAGTTCTAACTTCAAATTCATCATATAACTGCCGTAACTCCTTGACACTATTGGGATTATTAACAGGAGGTATAGCTAAAAGTTCGCGGAGGTGGCTTTTAATTAAGATCTCTGGCTTACCAAACCGTTTCTTTAATATATCCCAAGCCACATTATAATTAGCCTCTGTTAATGCTAATCCTGCTATTGTCTTTGCTGCCTCCCCTTCCAAGAGGGACTGCAAATAATTAAACTTCTCCACCACACTTAACACTTGACTAGAATGAACTGCTGATTGAAAACTGTCTGCCCATCCTTGCCATTCCTGAATACTTCCAGAAAATGCTTTGAGTACAAGCCTCGGTAATTGAACTGCAGATCTGTTAACCTTAACTTCACAAACACCATTTGTGAGGGTTGTGTTTCATTATTAGACCTGGTCTCTAACTGTACTGAGCTGCTAAACTCTTTTGCTCTGTGGTATATTTTAATTATGTCATCAATAATCTCTTCAAAGTAAATTATGTTATTTTCTATTTCACCCTTTTCTATAAGAACCTCAATTTTAACATTTACTTCGCTTAGAGCAACCTTTTTAGTTTCTAAAATGGAAGGCTGCGCAGTTACTAAGCTTAAATCCTCTTGCTCTATGGCAGAATCCATAGTGGCAATGACCTTTGTAATAAAGACCTTTGTAGGCGCTTCTCCTTTTTCTAAATTTGTTCACTTCAGCTGCACTCATCTTCAACGCAAACAACAATTGGGCTCAATGCCAAATAAGCTGAATTGGCAAAAATACTTAATCAAACTGATCAAACTCAAATTTTGCTTTTTTCAAATAAACTGAATTGCTTGGGTGGGGTACTGACCAACCCCAGTATGGAATACCAAATTTTCCGCCCAAATAACTGGCGCACTGAAGTCTGCAACCTTCGCCTACCAACAACAAACCAAATTAACCAAACCGGTAAAAATGTAGGCCCAAAACAACGACAGACTAGCGGCCAAGTTTCGCAATTGGGCGACCAAACTTTCTACCCTGGGACCTTAACTCACTTATGCTCAACCTGTCTAGCCTAACTTGGGCTACAATTTGCACAATCAGAACTTTGCCGGAAAATTGTCACTGACTCAGTCTTGGGCTAGAATCCGGTTTCGAAGGACCATGTTATTTTTTTTATTTTATTGGGTTCAGAATCCCAGCTGAGCCCTGAACGGCCAGTTAACCTACAGCCCAAGTTAAGCTAGACTAAAAACTTACGGACTTGGAGGTCCTATTTGGTCCTACCTCAGGGTTGCTGACTCGATGTGGGCCTACCTTAGGCCTCAGTTGCATAAAATTAAGATAAAAACAAAAGGGGCACTATTTATGGTCTTCTTTCTAAACTTTGCAACACAACAACAACACAACCTGCACCATTGCACGATGCAACAATCTTGTATCTAACAACCAAACTGAATTGCAAGAGAGCTCTCTATAAGACCTCACCCTGTAAGTGCCGCATTCAACAAACGAGTAAAAAGGACGCGCCAGTGCCCAAAAAAAGAATGATGCCACAAGAGTGCCCAAACAATGATGCCACAAGAGCCCAAAAATGCTAGCTCTAAATTAAGTGAATTTTTCACTAACCTTACAATTATGAGATGGATATATATACACCTTAACTTCATATCAAGCAATGCTCCAACAATCAGCTTAGTCATCATATCGCCTTGGGACAACAATGGCTCTTTCTCTTCTAGATTTTCTAACAATCACTAACATAAGTAAAGCTATCACCAGGAAGACTACATATGGATGAAAGGGTCAAGTTATTAAATTCACCAATAACAGCTACACATGTCGTATCCAACTCATCAATAATACTGCTGACCTGCCCCAATTTAATGAGGTAATGTTCTTCATTATCAACTGCCTGAAAAGACATATAGATTAGATACACAGAATTACAAATTTTTTATTGTCTACACAATAAAATGTTATGATTATGAGGACCAAGGCCTACAAGTATATAAAATTTCCTGAATTTCACTTGAATGGTATGGTGCTGTCAGAAGTAACCCAGACTAAGTATCTTGGCCACATACTAACGGATAGTCTTTCGGATGACTGTGATATTCTAAGCAATGTAGACAATTATATACTCATGGAAATACTTTGGTTAGAAAATTTCATATGTGTACATTAGATGTTAAGTTGATTTTGTTCAAAACTTTTTGCAAGATTATTTCGTCACGCGTATACAGCCACTCTGGCAAATTAAACTGGGGCAGCTTGACAATGGAGTTTATATAGAAAGGTTCCAGTTCTATTTGCCGTGACTGTATAATTTGAGGAAATTATACAGTATGTTGCATATAATAATATTTTTAGTAGTTTATTAAGGACTCCAAGATTTGTAAATGGTACTCCTTCTAGTGTCAGTATGCTGTTTGTAGTCAATAAGGTGCCTAACTGCGCTAGTGTCACTCCCAATTTTGTATTTAGATTTATCATTAGGCTTGGTGAGTCAGTCAATAAAATAATAGAAGCCATGGTTAGTGGACTGGTCTCCGATATAGTTTATAAATCTCAAATCTGGAAGCATTGGCGTAGGCAACTGTATGTTCATTATACACAGTGATTCACTGGCCTACTTAGTCAGAGCTCCAGACAACTATCTCTTAATCTTCTATGGACCTCTTGTATAATGTTTGTACCTGTTGAGTCTGAAATAAAGTGTTTGTTTGTTTGTTTGTATAAAGCCAAGATCTTTTTGCTGTCTATCTTCTAACCAGTTCCCTTGCATCTCATGACTAAAATTTTCAAATGCATGACTGCCTTTTTGAACATTGAATTCCATCTGCCATTTACTAGCCCAAGCAACTAATCTATCAAGATTGTAGTTTATAAGAAGGTAAAGATTCGGTAGAACACATCCATCCAAACTAGTGACGAAAATAGGTTTTTCTGGTGTATTTCATGCTGTTTTAATTGAATCTGACCTTAATTTTTGGCGCAAATACACCGTCATGGAGATACCCCCCGCCTCCAGGTCTTTGAAGAAGGAAATTGTGGGCTAAAGAGGGCAGAATCAACTGAAACAGCATGAAATACACAAGAAAAACCTATTTTCGTCAGTAATATTCACGGCAAAAGTAACCTAACCTAACGAAAATAACACAACTTAACCTAACCAATTGTCAAGGACATACAGTTGACCTAACCGGACATACAACTGACCTAACCGGGAATACAGTTGACCTAACATAACCTAGGCCTAGTTGGAAATACTATCAGTTCACTTATATTAATTAAGTTCATTACCACACTGAGGACAAGTAAGAGAGGTCTTGACCACGCCGTGAGCTCGAAGTATAACGACAGCAGCGATGTCGTGCCTTAAAACTTGTTTAATAACGTCCCACTCGGACTTGAAACATCCACCAAACACTGCCATTCTAAAGCAACTGTTGAATTCAAATTTCAGCGGCGGAGATGAGCGGGGGGTATCACGTGACAATGGGGCAGCCGCTGATTGGCTAATGATAACGACATGACTACATACGCACAGGACGAGATGGTTGACGAGTGAATAATGGCGCTAAAATTTAATAATTTCGAAAGTAAATATCTCGCTAAATAGGAATTTCCGCCAAAATTAGTATAGAATAAAGTATTCTTATTTTGTTTCGCTCTATCTCGCTTTATAAATATCAATATCGAGTTTGGTGGATGTGTTCTACCGAATCTTAACCTAAAAGAAATTTCTGTATTTGTAACTGGGCCAATTACTTTTGTATAATCTGTAAATTTAAAAATTTTACAACCCACTTCCTTCTCTAAATCATTTAGATATAAAATAAAGAGTAATGGACCTAAAACTGATCCCTGTGGTTCCCCACTTTTCACTTCCTGCTAACCAGATTCATGACCATGAGTTAGGACTCTGCTGGCCCGTGTTGAACATCCAAACGATTGCTAAGCTTTTAGCCCATGAACTACAAAGTAGCCCTAGCCAAGATTAGGTTTAACCGAGTTTTGTTTACATCTGATGCCACAAGTTTCTGACAAATTTGACTTGAAGTCAGTGAACGAATGTGACTTCAAGTCAAGCTAAATTTTGGACGAAAAAAAACAGCTTAATTTTTCAAACAAAACATCGAAAGAAGAAGAAGAATTTAAAAATCGCGCCAAATTGTACGTCAAGTTTTGGTTTGTTTTTAATTTGTAGGTCTAATTTTTCAAAGGGCTGACAAAATTAAAAATTGTGTTAACGACTGTGGAGAGGACGCAAGGATCTCTTATAAAGATTTATAAGCTTGGTTTGCACCCAGAGTAGGGCTTATGAACGCCAACCTTTGCTTGGGTTCGGCCAAAAAGTGTGGAGTGTAAATAGTGCATATCTTTAGTAGTTATGTAAGCTACTTTTACATCACATTTCATTTGGAAAACATGAAACCACTGGGGCCTATCGAGGTTATCCAAGTCATGAGCTAATAATAATAGAATCCTGCAAAACATCTCAAGTCAGCTAACTGTACAACTATTTACCAGGGGTTTAACGCAGGGGTGGATCTCTGTCGAGCGAAGCGAGTTATTGTGGAAAAAAACTGCCGAGCATACCAAGGCATCTCCCAATAATTTTCCAGCTTGGGAGTCCGCGGGAGCGCTGTAAGTTCCCAGGAACCGAACGATTTTTAATGTTTCTTGCAGCAAAAATGCACAATAATTTAACTGTAAATGACTAATTGCTAAATATTGGATTTTACTTGTCTGGTTTTATAATGAGAGCAAACGGTTAATATTCGTTTTAATGCTCCCTTCGTTTTCGATAGAAGGAGACATTCTATGACAATTTAACATTAAATTCGGGTAACCACGCATGGATGACTCCCGCCTTCACCTCTCCAGCCCTGCGCCCGAATTGGAGCAGTGCACAACCTCAGCCCAGAAACCACGCTCCCCGTCCGCAGTCGAGCGATCATCCCCTAGCGCCCACCAACCGGCTGGCAACGTAACCTCACCGATCGGCCCCACATCACTTCCACTGCACACCCCACCACGAGGCCTGCCCTCCAGACCAGCTGCGCGCCCTCAGCAGTGCCCACCAACACCGTCCCTGGCACCCATTGAGCGCTTCCAGCAACGAGATTCCTCGCAACCTGCTGCTCCAGGTGCTGTGTCCAGGTGTCCCGCTTCTCCAACCGATACCACTGCCGTCCGACGCCCCGGATGCGATAGGAAAACACCTTCATGGCAGAGCGATTACGATATGACGAACACGCTACATACTACATGAACAACTCCCTCTCGCCATCAACACCCATACCCTCTACCACTCTACGACATATACAACAGTCTTTGTTCCCCTTTTTTCACTACACTATATCAAAGACCCGGGGGGAGATAGAGAATATTCATTATTATTGATTGGTGTCTTCATGTTGATGCCTTTATTTTTCATGTATGTGTTTATGTTTTGTTTGTATATTTCAGAGTTCCATCATTGTTTAGCGTTATGGATATTGGTCAATAAACGTAATAACAAAAAGTGGAATCTTAACCTGCAACTTACTTCCTCTTTGAATGTGCCTCTTATATAAATACAAGTTGCATAGTCTTCCTCACTTGCGTCACAAAAGATGTGCAGCTCCAAATTGTCTGGACTATTGTTCAACTCTCCAAAGCACTATCTTGGGATTTCAATGTCTCCAAGATGTGCCAATTCTTTGAACCACTATTTCCACCTTACCACCATATGATGAGGTAACTCTTGGTCCCAACCAAGTCCAATTTTCCAGAGGTTCTGAAACCAAATTTTTTACTTTATCACAAATAGAGCCAGGAGTCCAAGAGGATCAAAGACCTTCGAAGCCAAACTAAGAGCTGCATATTTTGTCCACCTCGTCTCATTCTCAGCCAGCTCAACTAAAGATTTCCCACTGAAGGTAAACTAATCCTCTCCTTGCTGCCAAACAATGCCTAGCACCTTTGTGTCCATTGCCCACAACTCCTTAATACCAGAATCCTCAATACTTTCTGCTGCATCAGGTCCTACACAGGACTTACTCATAAACTCTTGTAATTGAGAATGATTGGTCTGCTATTTTCTAAGCTCCATGCCAGCCTCCCTCATTATAGCTCTAGCCTCCATGAATATCTGTTTAGCCATTTCTGTATTATCCACGGAACACAGCAAATCATCAACATAAAAATTTTTCCTTATGTGTTCGATAGTGTTAGGATAGACTTTAGAATATTTCTTAAAATGGTACTGCATAGTAGCTGCCAACAAAAATGGACTAGAGCTGAGGCCAAACAGCACTGACTTCATTCTATATGCGTGAACCTTACGTTCATTTTCCAACAAGTCTTTCGTATCCACCCACAGATACCTTACTGCATCTCTGTCCTCTGGTTTTAACTTTATCCGCAAAAAGGCTTGCTTCACATCTGCAGTTAATGCTACTCTACCAAACCTGAATCTCAGTAACAAGGAAAATAAATCTGCATTTAAGTTCGGCCCAGTATCCAAACACTCATTCAAGGACACACCACCTTTGTCCTTGGCTGAGCCATCAAAAACTACCCTCAGTTTGGTGGTAGTTTTGTCTCACCGTACCACTGCATGGTGTGGCAGATAATGTGCCTCCTGGCTCACCAGCTCACCTTGCACCCTTTCAGCATAGCCCTCCTTTACATAGTTTAGGATGGCCTCATTGTATTCAAATAACAACTCATTTTTCTTATTCTGTGCAATGAAGTCTCCAACCTCCTATTAGCTAGCTGAAGGTTTGAACTGGGTTTGCAAGAATCCTTCCAAGGGAGGCCAACTTCATAGCAACCATCTCTAAACCCAATCCCTTTTTCAAATTGCTCTAAAACATCACTGTTCACTGTACTTGCCTGCTTCTCCTGTTTGTCCTTTATGCCATTAGATTCAAGTTTCCAAAAGGCTTTCAAATGCCTTTCCAAACCATGGCTGTTCTCCTCAATCTTAACAAAAAGAGCTTTAACCTCCATTTCATTGCAATAGCTCCATGTAGCATCCAGCCTAGCTTACTTTTAACAGCTACCAGACCTCGAGTTGTGCGGACTATATTACCAGTGATGAAGTCCCAGTAATAGTCAGCTCCAATCAAAAGACTATATCTTCTGTTCCTTCAAACTTATTATTGCCCAAATTAATTCCTTTAACTTGCAATTCTTGGACACATACCGATACCATATCTAAACAAGTAGTGACTGGAGCACAAAGTTCCTCAATCTCTACAGCTTGGACCTTGATAGTGGGACTTTGTGGTAACAACCCTTTAACCAGAACTTCTACATTCTTAACTTTGGTTCGGTTTTGAACGGAACCCCCAAACCCAGAAATTCTTAAATTTTCCCTCTTAAGTTCTTTAAACTTCAATTTTCTGGAAATTCTGGTCTTAATAAAGCTACACTGGCTACCACTGTCAAACAACACTCTTATAGTAGCTTCTCCATCATTCCCAATTAATAATGCTGCAGCTGTTTGCAATAATCCCCCTTTACTTTTACTCCCTTTCATAGCAGTGACATGTGCCACTGATTTCTCTACTTCTGGGGTAAGCCTACTAGGAGTGTTTTCACACAATAATGGCTGATGCCGGCCATGGCATTTTTTGCACAAAATTTTAAACTTACAAAACCTTGCTCTGTGACCTTTCAAAAAACATTTAAAACATGTTGTGGAGTGTGGACTTAGTTACCTTGTCCTTTCTCTCCTGAACAAGTAAAGCCTCAGCCACTTCACATTTATATGACTTGTGGTTGCCTTCGCAAAATATGCATTCCTTGATTCCCTTTAATGTATTCCCAGAGGATTCATGCAGAGCTGACCTGGGCTATTCCTTTTTGTAGAAACTTTGGTGCTGTGCCTGCCTTTGTCCCCTTGTTTAACATCCCACTGTGTAAACTCAATTCCCTCTCATCTTGCTAATTCTGTGCCTAAAAGATTTAACATCTGCTGAAGGGGGATGTACACATGTTCTGTAGAGTGTCCCCTACTTAATTCAAGCAAAATTGAGTTGGTTAAAAAATTATACCATACCTTTACATTCCTACACCCACGTTGTCCAGGGACCTAGTTCTAACTTCAAATTCATCATATAACTGCCGTAACTCCTTGACACTATTGGGATTATTAACAGGAGGTAGAGCTAAAAGTTCGCGGAGGTGGCTTTTAATTAAGATCTCTGGCTTACCAAACCGTTTCTTTAATATATCCCAAGCCACATTATAATTAGCCTCTGTTAATGCTAATCCTGCTATTGTCTTTGCTGCCTCCCCTTCCAAGAGGGACTGCAAATAATTAAACTTCTCCACCACACTTAACACTTGACTAAAATGAACTGCTGATTGAAAACTGTCTGCCCATCCTTGCCATTCCTGAATACTTCCAAAAATGCTTTGAGTACAAGCCTCGGTAATTGAACTGCAGATCTGTTAACCTTAACTTCACAAACACCATTTGTGAGGGTTGTGTTTCATTATTAGACATGGTCTCTAACTGTACTGAGCTGCTAAACTCTTTTGCTCTGTGGCATATTTTAATTATGTCATCAATAATCTCTTCAAAGTAAATTATGTTATTTTCTATTTCACCCTTTTCTATAAGAACCTCAATTTTAACATTTACTTCGCTTAGAGCAACCTTTTTAGTTTCTAATATGGAAGGCTGCGCAGTTACTAAGCTTAAATCCTCTTGCTCTATGGCAGAATCCATAGTGGCAATGACCTTTGTAATAAAGACCTTTGTAGGCGCTTCTCCCTTTTCTAAATTTGTTCACTTCAGCTGCACTCATCTTCAACGCAAACAACAATTGGGCTCAATGCCAAATAAGCTGAATTGGCAAAAATACTTAATCAAACTGATCAAACTCAAATTTTGCTTTTTTCAAATAAACTGAATTGCTTGGGTGGGGTACTGACCAACCACCAGTATGGAATACCAAATTTTCCGCCCAAATAACTGGCGCACTGAAGTCTGCAACCTTCGCCTACCAACAACAAACCAAAATTAACCAAACCGGTAAAAATGTAGGCCCAAAACAACGACAGACTAGCGGCCAAGTTTCGCAATTGGGCGACCAAACTTTCTACCCTGGGACCTTAACTCACTTATGCTCAACCTGTCTAGGCCTAACTTGGGCTACAATTTGCACAATCAGAACTTTGCCGGAAAATTGTCACTGACTCAGTCTTGGGCTAGAATCCGGTTTCGAAGGACCATGTTATTTTTTTTATTTTATTGGGTTCAGAATCCCAGCTGAGCCCTGAACGGCCAGTTAACCTACAGCCCAAGTTAAGCTAGACTAAAAACTTACGGACTTGGAGGTCCTATTTGGTCCTACCTCAGGGTTGCTGACTCGATGTGGGCCTACCTTAGGCCTCAGTTGCATAAAATTAAGATAAAAACAAAAGGGGCACTATTTATGGTCTTCTTTCTAAACTTTGCAACAACAACAACAACACAACCTGCACCATTGCACGATGCAACAATCTTGTATCTAAACAACCAAACTGAATTGCAAGAGAGCTCTCTATAAGACCTCACCCTGTAAGTGCCGCATTCAACAAACGAGTAAAAAGGACGCGCCAGTGCCCAAAAAAAAGAATGATGCCACAAGAGTGCCCAAACAATGATGCCACAAGAGCCCAAAAATGCTAGCTCTAAATTAAGTGAATTTTTCACTAACCTTACAATTATGAGATGGATATATACACACCTTAACTTCATATATACAAGCAATGCTGCATCAATCAGCTTAGTCATCATATCGCCTTGGGACAACAATGGCTCTTTCTCTTCTAGATTTTCTAACAATCACTAACATAAGTAAAGCTATCACCAGGAAGATTACACATGGATGAAAGGGTCAAGTTATTAAATTCACCAATAACAGCTACACATGTCGTATCCAACTCATCAATAATACTGCTGACCTGCCCCAATTTAATGAGGTAATCTTCTTCATTATCAACTGCCTGAAAAGACATATAGATTAGATACACAGAATTACAAATTTTTTATTGTCTACACAATAAAATGTTATGATTATGAGGACCAAGGCCTACAAGTATATAAAATTTCCTGAATTTCACTTGAATGGTATGGTGCTGTCAGAAGTAACCCAGACTAAGTATCTTGGCCACATACTAACGGATAGTCTTTCAGATGACTGTGATATTCTAAGGCAATGTAGACAATTATATACTCATGGAAATACTTTGGTTAGAAAATTTCATATGTGTACATTAGATGTTAAGTTGATTTTGTTCAAAACTTTTTGTATTCCAATATATACAGCTCATTTGTATTGGAACTACAGGATGTACACTTGTACAGTCACGGCAAATAGAACTGGGACCTTTCCATATAGAATTTGACCTACTTTGAAAATATGACAAATGAGCAGTTTAACACTTACATTAATATTTAGTTATGTTGCCCTTGGCCTTGATGACCATCTGGAGACGTTTCGGCATGCTATCACTCAGTTTTTGAAAATAATCCAAGGTCAGGTTCTTAATCCACAACGACTTGATCTCGCGCTGCAGACTATCGAGTGATGTGGTGTCGATGTTTGAAAGCTCCTGCTTCATGTCATTCCAGCAGTTCTCGATGGGACTCAGGTCAGGGCTATTTCCGGGCCACTTCAGCACGTTAATATTATTGTCAGCAAGCCACTTTGACACTTTTTTCGCCTTATGACAAGGCGCACTGTCGTGCATGAAAACACTGGCGCCATGTATTTCGTAAAAATTAAGCTGCCAGACACCGCAAGATTATTTCGTCACTCGTATAGAGCCACTCTGGCAAATTAAACTGGGGCAGCTTGACAATGGAGTTTATATAGAAAGGTTCCAGTTCTATTTGCCGTGACTGTATAATTTGAGGAAATTATACAGTATGTTGCATATAATAATATTTTTAGTAGTTTATTAAGGACTCCAAGATTTGTAAATGGTGCTCCTTCTAGTGTCAGTATGCTGTTTGTAGTCAATAAGGTGCCTAATTGCGCTAGTGTCACTCGCAATTTTGTATTTAGATTTATCATTAGGCTTGGTGAGTCAGTCAATAAAATAATAGAAGCCATGGTTAGTGGACTGGTCTCCGATATATTTTATAAATCTCAAATCTGGAAACATTGGCGTAGGCAATTGTATGTTCATTATACACAGTGATTCACTGGCCTACTTAGTCAGAGCTCCAGACAACTATCTCTTAATCTTCTATGGACCTCTTGTATAATGTTTGTACCTGTTGAGTCTGAAATAAAGTGTTTGTTTGTTTGTTTGTATAATGCCAAGATCTTTTTGCTGTCTAACATCTTCTAACCAGTTCCCTTGCATCTCATGACTAAAATTTTCAAATGCATGACTGCCTTTTTGAACATTGAATTCCATCTGCCATTTACTAGCCCAAGCAACTAATCTATCAAGATTGTAGTTTATAAGAAGGTAAAGATTCGGTAGAACACATCCATCCAAACTAGTGACGAAAATAGGTTTTTCTGGTGTATTTCATGCTGTTTTAATTGAATCTGACCTTAATTTTTGGCGCAAATACACCGTTATGGAGATACCTTCCGCCTCCAGGTCTTTGAAGAAGGAAATTGTGCTAAGAGGCCAGAATCAATTGAAACAGCATAAATACACAAGAAAAACCTTTTCGTCAGTAATATTCACGGCAAAAGTAACCTAACCTAACGAAAATAACACAACTTAACCTAACCAATTGTCAAGGGCATACAGTTGACCTAACCGGGCATACAACTGACCTAACCGGGAATACAGTTGACCTAACATAACCTAGGCCTAGTTGGAAATACTATCAGTTCACTTATATTAATTAAGTTCATTACCACACTGAGGACAAGTAAGAGAGGTCTTGACCACGCCGTGAGCTCGAAATATAACGACAGCAGCGATGTCGTACCTTAAAACTTGTTTAATAACGTCCCACTCGGACTTAAAACATCCACCAAACACTGCCATTCTAAAGCAACTGTTGAATTCAAATTTCAGCGGCGGAGATGAGCGGGGGTATCACGTGACAATGGGGCAGCCGCTGATTGGCTAATGACGATGATAATGGCGCTAAAATTTAATAATTTCGAAAGTAAATATCTCGCTAAATAGGAATTTCCGCCAAAATTAGTATAGAATAAAGTATTCTTATTTTTTTTCGCTCTATCTCGCTTTATAAATATCAATATCGAGTTTGGTAGATGTGTTCTACCGAATCTTAACCTAAAAGAAATTTCTGTATTTGTAACTGGGCCAACTACTTTTGTATCATCTGTAAATTTAAAAATTTTACTACCCACTTCCTTTTCTAAATCATTTAGATATAAATAAAGAGTAATGGACCTAAAACTGATCCCTGTGGTTCCCCACTTTTCACTTTCTGCTAACCAGATTCATGACCATGAGTTAGGACTCTGCTGGCCCGTGTTGAACATCCAAACGATTGCTAAGCTTTTAGCCCATGAACTACAAAGTAGCCCTAGCCAAGATTAGGCTTAACTGAGTTTTGTTTACATCTGATGCCACAAGTTTCTGACAAATTTGACTTGAAGTCAGTGAACGAATGTGACTTCAAGTCAAGCTATATTTTGGACGAAAAAAAACAGCTTAATTTTTCAAACAAAACATCGAAAGAAGAAGAAGAATTTAAAAATCGCGCCAAATTGTACGTCAAGTTTTGGTTTGTTTTTAATTTGTAGTCTAATTTTTCAAAGGGCTGAAAAATTAAAAATTGTGTTAACGACTGTGGAGAGGACGCAAGGATCTCTTATAAAGATTTATAAGCTTGGTTTGCACCCAGAGTAGGGCTTATGAACGCCAACCTTTGCTTGGGTTCGGCCAAAAAGTGTGGAGTGTAAATAGTGCATATCTTTAGTAGTTATGTAAGCTTTTTACATCACATTTCATTTGGAAAACATGAAACCACTGGGGCCTATCGAGGTTATCCAAGTCATGAGCTAATAATAATAGAATCCTGCAAAACATCTCGTCAGCTAACTGTACAACTATTTACCAGGGGTTTAACGCAGGGTGGATCTCTGTCGAGCGAAGCGAGTTATTGTGGAAAAAAACTGCCGAGCATACCAAGGCATCTCCCAATAATTTTCCAGCTTGGGAGTCCGGGGAGCGCTGTAAGTTCCCAGGAACCGAACGATTTTTAATGTTTCTTGCAGCAAAAATGCACAATAATTTAACTGTAAATGACTAATTGGTAAATATTGGATTTTACTTGTCTGGTTTTATAATGAGAGCAAACGGTTAATATTCGTTTTAATGCCCTTCGTTTTCGATAGGAGACATTCTATGACAATTTAACATTAAATTCGGGTAACGGTTCAGAATAGGGGTGCCACCTCAATATTTGTTATTTTCCACCAAAACATGCTAAAACCATTGGTTTCCTGTTGTTTAGGATGAATGTGACTATCGCCATTGCAGTAAATTATTGCTTCAAGTTATTTCATCCCCCCAAACCCTCCTACAATCTGGGGCACCAGTGTGGGAACCGGGGGTTTTGGGTGGGGGAACATGGCACAAGCAATAATTTACTGTAATAGCAATGGTCAGATTTATCCTAAACAACAGGAAACCAATGGTTTTAGCATGTTTTGGAGGAAAAAACACGTGTCATGAACAGTGGTGGCTCGTGACTAAAATTCTAGTGGTGCTGTCTCTAAGAATGGGTTGAAATAATGGTAAATATGGACAGGGGCGTCCGCAGGATTTTTCGCAAGGGGGGGCAAAACTAACTTATTAGTTCTTAGTTCTTATTAGTTTTTATTAGGTAGAAAAAAAAAATGCACTGTGACCACTACGAGTGAAAACCATCATCTCCCCTTATCATAGCCTGCTTTCGGTGCTAAATTTATGTACTTAGTAATACTAAGTACATAAATTTAGTACCGAAAGTAGGCTATGATAAGGGGAGATGACGGTTTTTACTCGTAGTGGTCGCAGTACATTTTTTTTTCTACCAGTCAAGTCCTTTTTTTATATATTATATAAAAAATGGAAGGTCCTGTCTAACCAACTTGATTGAATTTTATGATGGAGTCCTATTGCATTTGGACAATAAAGAGCCAGTAGATATAGTATACTTAGATTTTGCAAAGGCATTTGATACTGTTCCTCATGCAAGATTGTTGGTAAAAGTTTAGAGCCCATGGTATAAGAGGTCATATAGCTGATTGGATAGAAGAATGGCTGAGAAATAGAAAACAGAGTTCATCTAAATAGAAATAAGTCTACTTGGAGACCCGTATTGAGCGGAGTCCCACAGTGGTCTGTTCTGGGACCTCTGCTTTTTGTTGTCTATATAAATGATCTAGAGAAGGGCCTATCATGTAAAACCTCAAAATTTGCTGATGATACAAAATTAGGCCATAATGTTAAGTCAGTAGCAGGAGCAATGACAATACAAAAAGACTTAGACAGAGTAACAGCCTGGGCAGATAAGTGGGAGATGAAATTTAATGTTGATAAGTGCAAGGTTATGCATATTGGGCCAAAAAATCCAGAATTTGAATACAATATGAATGGAATTTGGATTAAAAATGATGATAAAGAGAAAGACTTGGGTGTCACTGTGACAAATGAACTTAAACGCTCAAATCACTGTATGGTAATCAGAAATAAAGCAAATGCTAGACTCAATCTCATGCAGAGACATATTGAATACAAATCACCCAATATTATAAAGCAACTATACATTTCATATGTGAGACCCCTCCTTGAATACTGCATTCAATTTAATAGTCCCTATTTGATAGAAGATATTGAAAAACTGGAAAAAGTACAGAAACGAGTAACAAGAATGATCCCATCTCTAAGACAATTGACATATAAGGAAAGACTGGCGTATCTAAGCATGTTCTCATTAAAAAGGAGGAGGTTAAGGGGTGATATGATAGAGGTGTATAAAATGATAAAAGGGTTGGATAAGATAGATTTTGAGTCTCTTTTCATTAAAGATCACAATAATCAGACTAGAGGTCATAGTATGAAATTATTTAAGCCAAGATGTAGAACAAATTTAAGAAAACATAGTTTTACAAACAGAGTAATTAAGTTTTGGAACAGTCTGACAGAAGAAGTGGTGACTTCAGATACGCTTGATTCTTTCAAAAGAAGGTTGGATAGTTTGATGTCTGCAAGGGACATCTGGTGATAGTGTTTAAGCCCATTTTTATTGCATGAATGGTACTAGTTTATTTCATATATATTATGTGCATTTGGGTGATAGATCCCACAGCTCAACACAGGTGTTGTGGGATATAGGGAGGCAGCATCTTGGGTTAGGGGATACTCTCTGTCCTTACACACTCTATTTAACTCTTTGAGGACAAAAGGACATATTTGTCCCAAGGAAATAATAATATAAATTGTACAATGATGCAACGTTTTTACAAATACATCTACATGTTTATACAGGTATCGTTTAGTTGTCGGAAAATTAACCCAAAAGGGTCATTCTCTGTCAGATCAACCAAAAAAAATTGAAATTAACACCCTCATCTCTCATATTTTGCTGAAATTTGGTTTATAGGGAGTTTGTGAGCCCTGAATCCATTTCTGAAATTATAAGGTCAATCCGACCAACGGTTCAAGAGATATGACCTCGGGCAATTTGAGGTCACTCGCGAGGTTACTAACATTTGGTGAGCCATAACTTGGGTAATAATTGTCATAATTATATAAAAGTATATATATTAGAATCAGAAAACGACAAGGAATCCAAATATGCAAGTTTTAGAACTCTAGGTTGAAAAATAAAAAAGTTACACTGTAACCAAAATTTGAGGTCACGATTTGACCTCTGGGGTATCAAATGAGAATTTTTTTTTAAATGTAAAAAATGAAGGCATAGGCATTGGCTATTAGAATCAGTAAAAAAAAGTTTGTTTATGTTAGTATTTTTCATGTAACTAACATATAAGTGAACACCATATTCATAAGTTGTGCGTCAATTCTACCTATTTTTTCACACTTAAGCTCATAATTTGACCTATAGAAATTAAAATTACATTTTTTATAGATATAAAAAACAAAGTCAGAGTTCTTGACTAATAGAAACAATCATAAAAAGTTTGTTTATGTTGGTACTTTTCATGTAACTAACTTATAAGTGAACACCATATTTATAAATTGCTTGTCATTTCAAGGAATTTTTATATCTTAGCTATCAATTTGACCTCAAGCTCCAAGAATTTAATAAAAATTGTATTTCACTGCTAATCTACACTGGCAATAATAGTTATAATAGTGAAAGGGGAAGACTAAGCTCACATGTAGCCTAAACAAACCTGTTGAAACATGTTGCTACTTGTCTAAGTGCAGAATCAACACAGATAGTTGCAAAATTCCTTGTCTACAGGTTAGTACAGTTCCAGCCAGCACTGTGAGTGGCTGGTGGGTATGGTGTTTTAATGAGCCTCAGAGACTATCAAGGCCTAAAATATTAAGTGTGTATAGCTATATATTTTCTAAAAAATATATTACCTAATTGTAAATCCTATATCTTTACAGATCAAAATACAATGGTTCAGCACTTGAAATACTGCCAGGACCCTATTCAAAAAAACAAGAAACGCATAACAATCAATCTTAGAAAAGTGATTGATGTACTTGTTGAAAAATGTGCTGGAAGAGTGAAAAAAGACTCATTGTTGTGTGTGAACTGCTGGACACTGATAATGAAAAACCCCACTATACTTAGTACCACTGAAAACAACGAGTCTGAGCAGGATTCAAATGAATCATCTACTATCAGTGGCTTGAGTAACATCTCTTCAATTCAAGATCTGGACAATGACAGTGATTGCTTGATAAAGGAAAATCCTTCAACTTCAGTTGAACCAGTTCTAGCATTTCTGGACCAAACACCAGTTAAAAAAAGTAAGTAATAAATTAATATAATAACTTATACTTTACTACAAGGTCTGTTTGATCTACTATATAGCCAATTATATAGCATTTAAGGTACTATAATTAATATTTAATTACTAATATTCAGGTGTGTGAAACCTTTTTTTCTGTTCTTTTCAGAAGGGCTGTCATTAAGCCAGAAAAAGCGCAAGGCTCGTGGTAAGCTATCATCTGCTCAGAAACACCTGAAGGAGAGGCTAGAACTCAGTTATGGTGTTCAAATTACCGATGAGGTAAGTGATACTTCAAAACCTGAAACTAAATCTGAAAAACATCTAGACAAATTAATGAATGAATTGAAACAGTCATTCCTGGAGAGCAAATGTCACCATCACAAACTACAAATATTGACACACTCACCATACACAATTGAAAAAACAGCTAGTTTCTTTCAAACTACAACATACATGGTGAAAAGAAGCCGTTCACTTAAATCAGAACATGGAATCCTTCCGAAGATTCCACTAATGAGCAAAGGAAAAGTGATATCTGAAGAACACAAAGATATAGTTAGAAGATTCTATGAGTCAGAAGAGGTTAGTCGTATGTGTCCTGGCCAAAAGGATTGCGTGAAAGTTATCAGTGCTGAAGGTGCAATGAAGGTGCAAAAACGATTGGTCCTCGGGAATTTAAGAGAGATGTTTGAACTATATAAAAATGATGAAAAGAATCCCAAAATAGGATTTTCCACATTTGCAAAATTACGGCCATCATATTGTGTGCTTGCCGGTAGTGGTGGGACTCATTCTGTCTGTGTCTGCACATACCATCAAAATCCAAAATTGCAGCTGGCTGCATTGGGAGAAAGAGGTCTTTCATACAAGGATCTTATGGATTACAGTGTCTGCAGTACAGAAAGAGAGACTTGCATGATGCAACTTTGAAATGATTGCCCAAGAGAAGAGGGTGTCCTGGATTTTCTTGAGTTACTTGACAGTGTGAAATCAGCTCCAAATGAAATATCTTACAAGCAATGGGTGACTGTTGACCGTTGTACAATGGTTGATAAGGTGGAGCCACTTCATGAATACTTATCATCAGGGTTTCGGAGCCGGTAAAAAAACTTCTGGCTCCGACTCCGGCTCCGGAGCAGAAATTTTTTACAGTCTTGCTCCGGCTCTTTTATAGTAAATTCTGTTAATTATAAAATAAATATCTAGATTTATATAACTATTGTCCAATTTAAAATATTGCACAAAATTTTTTTATTATTAAATCACTTTAATACTCAAAATTTAAATTTCTTATGATTTTAAATTAGGCAAATATAATGATAGAATGAAGTTATTTAAATAACTAAAGGAAAATGATGAAAACTAAATGATATTAAATATTTATTAACAATGGTAGCTTATATAAATTAGAGAAACTTGCCTCCTAATTAGTTCAAAGTTCAAACTTTAGAATTCTTGTATGGAAAATAGTAACAATCAAACTTTCTGAGATAATATATGCATCTTTTTTTTAAGTGTTGAAACTTGAAAGCTTCATGAAAGCCAACTTGGCTTGAAAAAGAGCTGAATATTTCAAAAAATTCAGTTTTTAAATTTTTAATAGGTTATATTATTTACTTAAAAAGAGATTTTTCTTTTAGTCAAAAAGTTTTGTAATTTAATTAACAAAAGCAATTCAACTAAAAGTCAAATGTTCAAACTACTAATACATATTATAAAAGAAAATTTACAAAATCATTTACCCTACGCTTATAAAATCAATACTACTCCTTGGATTAACAAATGAAAACTAATGCAAAATTTTTTTATTCTAGCTAAGGTATAATCAAACTAATTTTAAACATAAAATCAAGATATTCTTCTTGTAAATCTGTTTCCTTAAAATAATTGAAAATGAAAATTACTAAGTTTATTTATAATTTTTTTTTTTAAAACAAGATAGCCTCAATTATATTTTTTTTAAGTGTAACCTTAAATCAGACTTTATCTTTAAAGTTCAAACTACATATTAAAAAATTAAAAAGTTTGCAAATTCAATGATACATTTACAGTATCATAAATCATAATACTCCTTGTATTAAAAAATGAAAGCAAAATAATAACTTGCAGAAATTTTTACTAATGTAGCTAAGGTAGGAAACTAATTTTTAAACATAAAATCAAGATATTCTCCTTGTAAATCTGTTTCCCTAAAAAAAATTATGAATTAAAATTATTTATCTAAGTTTACTTATAAACATTTGTTCTTAAAAATAACATAGCCTCAACAATATCTTCTTTCATACGTGCCCTTAAATTAGATTTTAAAATTTTCAGTGCTGAAAATAGCCGTTCAACACTGACTTGTGTTGAAGGCATAGCTACTAGAAGATTTGCAACATCTCTTATAACCTTAGGATACCTTTCTATTACTTGTTCAAAAGACAGTTTTGACGAACGGTCAAATTTTTCAATCTCAGGAAAAGATTCCTCAACTTGCAATTTGAGGGTACACATTGGACTGAGAGGTGGTATTAGTTCACTTTCTAAACGAGGACGTTTTGATTTCTTACCATGTTGAATATCAATAATTTTTTCAAAATCAAACTCGCTGACATCAGAAGTGGTGGAAGGAGATGATGAATTTGATGATGATGCAATAATCTCGGTTCCACATTCCTCTCTTAATAGTGAGACTTTATTTGAAAGGTCTAGGTTACTTTTCATTCTGATTGCTATATTGCATAGGGCATCCTTGGCTTTAACTACCTGTTCAGATGTTAATAAGCATCTATATCTAGGATCTATATAAACAGCAGCAAGCAATACTTCATTATCAAGTAAAATATTTTCTCTCCTTTCCATGGAACTTTTAATGTCATCAGCTATGGTGCCTTCTATCTTGGAAAGAAAATACATCAAAGATTTCCACTCTTTCAAAAATTGACCGGGAGTCAAATCTTCACTTTGAATTTTTTTTGTTACTATATATGGCTGGTACAGTACTCTTTCCAATCTTCTTGCTTGTTCCCACATTATTTCTGAAAGATTCACATTTGAATTTGCCATGTCCAAGAGTACAGGTTTTAATTCTAATAAGCGCTCTATCATTAAATAAGTGCTGCCCCATCGAGTAGGTTGATCTAAAATAGCAACCTTGCCTGCACGTTTTTAATTATTTCTTCCACTTTTGGGTTTCTTGCTGCTACTACAACCTGTCTCAACTTACCTATGAGAGAGGTAGCATGTTTATCTCTCAATCCATCGCAAATAGCAAGTTGCAAGGTATGTGCACCACAACGCATGTGGTTGATTCTGGAGAAGTGTGAAATTTCAGATACAATACTGTCAATTTCTTCTACACAAGATGCCACTTCCTGAGTGTCTGTTGAATCATCATGATGTTCACCAAATGTTTGTATATCATCTTCTGAAGTTGCCTCTTGATTATCATTCAACTTCTCAACAGTTTTAATCATATTTGATGCATTATCACTGACAATGCAGAGCACAAATTCTTTCGGTATGCCGTACTCTTCCAGAGTTCTCATAATTAGATCATGCAGGTAGTCACTAGTTTGCTGAGCATGTGTATCTTTTACTGCTATAGTGCGGGTGAGGATTTTATTATCATCATCAATAAATCAGACATTGATGGCAAAATAATGTGTCCGTATTCGTGTGCAACCATCAACTTTTAAATATATGAAGCGCCCTTTTAATTGCTCTTTGAGAGCAAATTTTTCTTCTTTTGATTTTTCTATCACTAAATGACGGATATTGTCTTTATCTAAACTAATCTTGAATTTCTGAGCCATTTCTTCTAGTAGACTGCGCATAGCTGGCTTTTCAAACATAGATAGAGGCATATAATCTTTAACAACTAACTCAATTATGCTATTTTTAAAATTATCTGTAGTCATTGAGATAGTGACTTTTTGAGACATCAAAAATTTAGTAATGTTTTGCTGGTTTGCTTTAGTTTTTGAACTGGCAGAAGTACTGGGTCTTGAAAGCTCATTTGCTTCTTTTCTTCCATAATTTTTGATATTTCAGGATGTAATCGACTCAAGTGTCTTTTCAAATTATATGCTCTTGAGGAGACATCAGGCTTTTTGCTTTGAGGCTTGGTAATTTTAGTTCCACACGTTGAAATATTTCCCGAAGCATCAGAAACTTCACAAATACAAACATAGTGTTTCTTATCTGAACTTTCAGTAAAATACTTGAATATATCAGACTTATTTATTGAATCTCTATCCATTATGAAGGGTCATAGACTGATAATTATAATTAAAGAATCAAGTACAAATTACAAAGAATCTGAAAAAAAGAAATTTAGCAATACAAGATAATTGACCTAAAAATAAAAATAGTTCAATCCAAGTCAGAAGGACCAACCTTACTAGGTATGTATCTAGGTAGTTACCTACTTAGATAAATAGTTAGTACCTACCTACCTAAGGTCTCCACCGCCATAAAAAAATTTTTACCTATATAATTAAGTGTTGTTAAGACAAATCTTCCCAAATATTTAATGGTTAAAAAATGGAAATTTGCAGATTATTCCTGCAACTCCCACACCTCCATAAAATCCAAGAATCCTATGGTACCATTTTTCGTAATATATTACAAGAATTATAATTTGCAACTAAACCTATATTTAACAAATAACAATTTAGGTAGCAATATATCGCCCGGAGCCAGACCATGGAGCCGTATTTTCAAGGTTTCTGGCTCCGGCTCCGGCTCCAGGTAAGCAAAATTCACTGGCTCCACCGACTCCGGCTCCAACTCCGGCTCCGAAACCCTGCTTATCATCCCTAAGCATGAAAATATCCCGCATGGTTCGTCATCACTTTGTTGCTCAGCAACAATCACAGTACTTCAAGCAGTTGAAAGAAACACTACCACCTCAGAGCGAGGTAGTTATAGTAGGTGATTTCTCTGAGAATTATTCTTTCATTGTCCAGGATGCTGCCCAAGGGTTTCACTGGGACAATTCACAGTGTACAGTTCACCTTTTTGTCATCTATTATAGATCATCTGCAGACCAGGAACTTAGCCATTTTAGTGTCTGTTTCTTATCTGCATCACTAAAACACAACACTATAATGGTTTACTCATTCATATTGAAGCTTATGACATATGTTAAATTCAGATGCCCACAATTGAAGAAGGTGCACTATTTCTCAGATGGATGTGCTGGCCAATATAAGAACAGATACAACTTCACAAATCTCTGTTACCATGAAGAGGATTTTGGTCTGTCTTGTGAATGGCACTTCTTTGCTACATCCCATGGCAAAAATGCATGTGATGGGATTGGAGGAACAGTGAAAAGAGCTACTGCTCGTGCCAGTTTGCAGAGAACTACAGAGAGGCAAATTCTTACACCAGAACACATGTTTCAGTTTTGTGAAGAAAACTTGAGCAAGAAGATAAATTTTTTCTTTGTAACTATAGCTGATTTGAAAGATGCAGAAGAACGGTTGGAACATCGATTCAAGGATAGTAGGGCTATTCCTGGAACTCAGAAATATCATAGATTTGTTCCCCTAAACAAGGAAGAACTGATGGTGTATCCCATTTCAAGTGGCATTGGAGAAAAGAAAAGAATAAGGAAAAGTCATTTTACTAATGAACCTGCAATGCTTGGTAACCTAAAATGTGTCAAACCAGGAGAGTATGTTGGCTGCATTTATGACATGCAAGTTTGGTATGGAATTGTGGAGGAATATTGTGAAGAGTTTGATGATTTCACTGTGAACTTTCTACATCCCTCTGGGTCATCAGGATCAAGTGCATATTATTATCCATCAAACAAGGATTCATGTGCAGTGCCAGGACATCATATATTAACTGTAATGAGTTGTCCTACCCTAAGAGGAGGCAGCAGAATTCAATACATTTTTCCACAAAAAGAAATTGATGAGAGCATCGAGCATGCAAAAATTGTATTAGGCTAGCACATGAATCCTCTAAGTAGGTCTTCCCCTTTCACTATTATAACTATTATTGCCAGTGTAGATTAGCAGTGAAATACAATTTTACATTTTTTGCCTTTGTTTTTATATCTATAAAAAAATGTAATTTTAATTTCTATAGGTCAAATTATGAGCTTAAGTGTGAAAAAATAGGTAGAATTGACGCACAACTTATGAATATGGTGTTCACTTATATGTTAGTTACATGAAAAATACTAACATAAACAAACTTTTTTTTGCTGATTCTAATAGCCAATGCCTATGCCTTCATTTTTTACATTTAAAAAAAAAATTCTCATTTGATACCCCAGAGGTCAAATCGTGACCTCAAATTTTGGTTACAGTGTAACTTTTTTATTTTTCAACCTAGAGTTCTAAAACTTGCATATTTGGATTCCTTGTCGTTTTCTGATTCTAAATATATATACTTTTATATAATTGTGACCATTATTACCCAAGTTATGGGTTGCCAAATGTTAGTGACCTCGCAAGTGACCTCAAATTTCCCGAGGTCATATCTCTTGAACTGTTGGTCGGATTGACCTTATAATTTCAGAAATGGATTCAGGGCCCACAAACTCCCTATAAACCAAATTTCAGCAAAATCTGAGAGATGAGGGTGTTAGGCACTGGTTGATCTGACAGAGAATGACCCAAAAATGGGTCATTTAAGTGACTATAGTTACTAATATCTAATTGTAAAACACAATAAAACTTAAACTTTTAAGTTCAAAGAAATGTATACTGGTCATCAAAGAGTTAGAGAGATTCCTCTGCTGAGCGGTGCCCCCCATAGTACTGTGAGGTATTGAAAGACTCATGATCTTCACTTGCCCCACAAACACCTTTAAATGGGAGACCCAAAATGGGTGCACACACATTTCTACATTACTGTACAGTCTTTACAGCCACACCTACACTTTTCCTCTATATTGTAATGTATATGGATGTAAATTGTGACTTGGTCCGCAATTGATATGGACCGTGACTTATTTTTGGTTGGCATGGTACTGGTATTGATGGGTACCATGATGAAATTGACTGGATTCTTTGGATCTGATATATTTGCATGTCAGTTATAAATAGATATAGTGTGTAACATATTTGTGGATAGTAGCCTATATTATGACTGATCCTCTGGATCCAGAGATTCTATCTTTAGTTTTAAATTGATAATTAATTAGTTTTAAATTGATAATTAATTAGTTTTGTAAAAATTGGTTATTGCCAATGTACAGGCAGTTTTTACATAGTGGAGCCACCTCGATGGGCCGAAGTGGCCCCTAGTGTACCCACTATAAAAATTTCTTATGTTCTTATGTAAGTTTCAGTGAAATTGACCAAAAGGTTTTTGAGAGAAAAAATAAATAAAACACTCAATATAATGATCTTTGCAAATAATTCCATTACTATATCTTTCAGTATAGTTTATTTAACACTTCTAAGTTCAACGACACAGCACTTCGGTAAAGTAAAGGTAAAGTAAACGACATTTCCTTGAATGTGGAAACACTGACTGAGCTGCAGTAGAATTATAGAAGTCGTTGTGTGGGCAAACACAAATTTCCAAGGGAGGGTAACTGCCCCCCTCTTGCCCCCCTCTGGACGCCCATGAATATAGATATTACGGCCTCCACCCAATTTTGATGCCAAAATACATTTTCCTAGTAGTGTATGATGTGCTTTGTTCAAATCTGGCCTTCATTTTATGTGGAAATGAACCAATCAAAAGTTATGAGACTTCAAAGTTTTAACATATTTTGGTTCATTTCCCCGTAAAATGAAGGCCAGATTTTAACATTGCACATCAAATACTACTAGAAAAATGCATTCCAGTGTCCAAATTGCTAGAGAACGTATCTAACCTAATGTATCTAACCTAACGTATCTAACCTAACGTATCTAACCTAACGTATCTAACCTAACGTATCTAACCTAACGTATCTAACCTAACGTATCTAACCTAACGTATCTAACCTAACGTATCTAACCTAACGTATCTAACCTAACGTATCTAACCCTAATATTAGGTTAGGTTGGTTAGTTAGGTAGGTTCTCTAGCAATTTGGACACTGGAATGCATTTTTCTAGTAGTATTTGATGTGCAATGTTAAAATCTGGCCTTCATTTTATGGGGAAATGAACCAAAATATGTTAAAACTTTGAAGTCTCATAACTTTTGATTGGTTCATTTCCACATAAAATGAAGGCCAGATTTGAACAAAGCACATCATACACTACTAGGAAAATGTATTTTGGCATAAAAATTGGGTGGAGGCCGTAATATCCATATTTACCAAAATAATTACTGAAATAAAGGGATGAGCATTGAGCAATGAATAAAAGTTTCAAAAGTTATTGAAAAAGTTATTCAGTGAGCTCATCCTTATATTGTTCTTGATTATTTCAATTGTAAATAAAAAATTTAGGGGTGCTGCAGTTCCGCAGTGCCTGCCGATGAGCCGCCACTAGTCATGAAACATCAAAAACCATGAGAAAAACCTAACCCCTAACCTAACCTAACTAACCTAAAAAATATAAAACCCTATACTGATCAATTTGTGATACGTGATCTTTACGGGGGCTCTGCCCCCGTACCCCCGAGACCTAAATTATGCAAATTGGACACTACATTTAAAAGGAGAACACCATGCGAGCTCTACTAGCGTCACCTCACATCGGTCACAGACTGAAGCCATTTTCAAACTGAAGTGAATGAACGATACGATAGTAGGGTTGCCAACTCAAAATTTCCTAGATTCATACCTAAAAATGTTTTTTGTAATTTTCTAACTTCATTTTTTTTTACTATGCCACACATGCAATCAACGTATTTTAATGAGAAACAACTTTGTCTCTATGGTATTTTTTGAAATTTTGTTTAAGTGGCGCCTGTATTCTGAACCATTACCAAAATTCGTATTCAGGACACCTTGAAACCTTAGAGAAACTGATAAAAATCAAGGAAATGTAGTAATTATTTAAAAAAAAAAAAAAAAAATCTAGACGTCGATAACCAGCCATTACAGGCCATTGACCCAGTGTTTATCTCTTTCCTCGGTTAAAATTTTGCTGCTCTCCATCCTCCAGGTTTTATGGGGAGACATCTCGCGGTGACATTTGAAAACATGGTCAAATCAGCCAATTAAATCTGGTTTTTGTTTCATGTGCCCTTATCTGACCAATCAGAGACGTGCATTTTGAATCTCCCATAATGCATACTCATTTTAAAATGTTCTTTCAGTTCGCTTATAGGTTAGGTTAGGTAAAACGCATTTTTCTGGTATTTTTTGTTTAAATTTAGGGTTAATATTTGTTTTAATACTCCCTTCGTTTTCGATAGAAGGAGACATTCTATGACAATTTAACATATAAATTTGTATTCAGGACACCCTGAAACCTCAGGTTGCTATTTAAGGTAAGAAATTGCGAAAAAACACGGGTTAGGTTAGGTGAGGTGAGGTTAAGTTAAATAAAACATTTTTCTGGTGTTTTTTGTTTAAATTTAGCCTGTCATTTCTTTGGAATATGAGCGTTTTTGAGAAATTTTAAAATTGAAAATTTCTCAAAAATGGCTTATTTCCCAAAGAAACAAAGTTCAGATTTGAACAAATCACACCAAAAAATACCAGAAAAATGTGTTTTGGTACAGAAAGGAGAGGGAGCACTAAAATGAATAATTACTGAGCAAACTTTTCTGGCCAATTTTGAGGTGCTTTGGGTTAATATGTTTTAAATGACATGGGCTAGACCTGTAAATCAAAATAACTTATGAGGTAGTTTGGTTAATATGCAGCAAATAGCCCGACCTCAAGTTCGTAATTTTTGATGTTAGCATTCGGTAGTATATAGCAGTAGAATAAATTTGTTAAAAGCCAGACTCCCCGCAATTTAAAATTAAAGAAGTTATTGATTTTTTAAGTTTTAACCACTTTTTTTTGTTTTGCGACCTGCCAGCAGACATAAGACATCCTCGCTCTCATTTTTCTGGAAATGTGTGAATGACCAATCACAGTGCACCTTTTTTTAACCAATAGTAGGCTATTAAACACTCAAAAACAACCATGCCTTAATGAACCAATGAGAGCTAATTAGGAATTTTAAAGAACTGATCAAGTTTTTCCCAGAAAAACCTCGGCCTTTGATGCAGCTGAGGTCCTTCTTTTTTAATTTTTGTTGCGTAAACATGTGCAGTGAGATTTGTGAAAGTTGTAACCTAGGCTACGTTGAAGTGTTGAAAATTTTAGGAGATGATTCATGAGCAATTAACATTTTTCAAGAATATGGTGTCATTCCCTGTACGCAAAACTGTCCAGAGTGTTCCCAGCCCCTTTATTTCTGTAGTGACTGAGATGTTTTCGTGTGTAAACGCAAATTTCCAAAAAAACAAGCAGAAGAGTTTGTTTCTGTGCAAATTTACAGGCTCAATATCTCTTCAAGGGCACGTGGCTAGCAATCCTACTATGAACAATACCTACAGTTAGTGCCGCAAAATAGCCCCACATCGAGTTCATAATTTTTGATGTTAGCATTTGGTAGTATGATGATTGGTTAGGTACAGTACTGTATATCAAAGTTAGGTCAACTGTATGCCCTTGATGATTGGTTAGGTTAAGTCATGGTATTTTCGTTAGTTTAGCGATTTATTTATTTTTTCAAAATCTCTTCATTTAGGTTAGGTTAGCAATAATGGTATCATAATTTAGTTATTAGGGTGTATTTTCATGTGCTTTATTCAGAAATGCTACTCATTTGCCCGGTGTTTACTTGAAAATAAAATGACAAAAAATTTTTTTTTTTTTGTACTTTCAATTAAATGCGGGGCAAATGAGTGGCATTTCTGAGGAAAGCGCATGAAAACACACCCTAATACCTAAATTTCGTACCAAAAGTCAAGGTGGGGCTATTTGCTGCATATTTACTGATAGTTTTAGTCACTTTATTCAAATTTGTCACTCATTTTTTGTGCAAATGCATATTAATGGTGAAAATTATGATTATATATATATATATATATATATATAATATATATATATATATATATATATATTAGGGTGACACTTATTTTCGAAAGTTTGAATTTTTATCGGGACGGGCGCGTTTCTGGTTCCATTTTGTCAAAAAATATCGTGTGTAAAATATCTTTGAAATAAAACAATATTTAGAACTGCCTCAATACGGTCAAAGTTTGTATATTTTCTCGAAAAGTAGAAATTTTAGATCATGATGTTCTATGCCTCTAGCAAATAAAATATCACTTCTAGTTTGTTCAAGCTACTAATCTTGACCTAAAACATATAACTGGACTTCATACTTTCAACTCTAGGTCCCCCTCAACTCGAGTATTAGCCCCTCAAGGGGGGGGGGGGGTATCATGGGCGCCCATCTCCCTCTCATTGTTGCCTACTTTGCAGAGGTCACGGTGGACTTGCGGGCGGTTGGGAAGTCACAGCGGTGCTTCTCGACCACTTGTAAGAGGAACTGCCTTTGGTCTTCACTCTTGGTAAGGGCCAGGTTGAAAGACTGCATCAACGCCACCCCGCGCTCCGCGAAGTCATTGACAACTTGAAGGGCCTGGACTCGGCGGGATGCGGCGATGAAGGCTGGGTCCGTCCGCCACTCCTCCGGATCCTTGAGCAGGAAGGCGGTGCTGATGTCCAGAACCTTGAAGAACTCCTTTGATGTAGTCGTTGTGAACTTGGCCAATGTATTGTTGGCGATTGAGGCGGTGGACAGGTCCACATTGATACGCCGCGGGGGATCCTCCGATCCTTCCTCTTCTTCCATCGCTTTAATCATCTCCCGCTTTGTCGCCAAGTCGATACCCTCGTCGAAGATGGCCAGGGTGACGAGGCGCTCGCTCAAGTACCATAGGTGCCTGGCGAAGACTGTCGCCGTCGCCTTGGCCACCGCTGAGTCCGGATAATAGACGAGGGCCTTGAGCAGCGCGAGGTCCGCGGCTGGGGCCGTTGCCGGGAGCGGCGCTTTGTACCAGGCCGTCACGTAGATGGACACGGCGAAGATGGTGAATCGCCGGATTCCAGCCGCTTCGCCTGACGACATCTGAAACTGTTCCCGGAACAGGAACAGTTTGATGGCATAGATGACTTTTGCCATCCAGCGCGCGCGATGGAAGGCGCCGGGACGAGCGAACCGGGCACCCCGCTTGTTCGGACCGCCCAGCACAATTACAGAGAGCTCCAGAAGTTCCCTGTAGTCATCACGTGGATGTTGACCGTCGAGGAGGCGGCTGAATTCGATCAGCAGGTCGTCGCGGGCGTCCTTCAGGTGCTGCGGCATGGTTCCATCCTCGAAGGGCTTCGCTTTGGTTTGATCGATGAAGTCCCACTGGGCGGCGAATCGTTTGAACAGGAGGATGTCAGGACCAGTAGAGGGACCGAGGCACGCCGTGAATGCCTTCTCGCACACCAGTTCGTGGATGTGGTGGCGGCAAGCCAAATGAAGCACTGTCTTCTCGAGTTTCTGCTCAATTATATAGCAAGCTCCTCCTGAGAGTCCTGTGTTTGAGGCGGTGGTGTCAAAAGAGAGGGCACAGATCCGTCCCTTGATGTCCCAATCCTCGAGGGCAGAGAGGACGGCTTCCGCCATGGCGCGGCCGGTGCCTCAGCCCTTTGTCCCATCAGGAACTCCCTGTCCTCTTCGATTGTGATCATCGACATCGCCTGTTCGTGTGCGATGTCGAAGAGGCGGTCAAGGGATGAGAGGAACTCGGCCTCGTTCCTGATTTGGGTCACAGTGCGCCGTTTCGAGTTCTTGTTCAGAGCCCGCCACTTCTCGTACATTCGGAGAACCTTGTCCCTTGCGCGTTGGTCTTTCTGCGTAGGAATACGGGACCGCTCCCAGAATTCCTTGACTGCGGTCACTGTCTCAGCGGCTGCTTCCTTGATCGGCTTCTTGACGTCAAGGTGAAGGTGGAAAAAGTACTGAAGCGCCTGCTTTCCCGTAGGCAGCATGCTTCCTGTGATGCTGTGGTCCACGGTCCCCAGGAGATAGACTGCTGTTTTAGATCTTGTTGCCGAAGCCATCACGTCGTTTCAGAACTCACTGAAAAAGAGAATGAAACACTGTTAGTGTTGGCAAAACTCGTCCCAACCCATTTTCTACTTAGAATAACATGTTCTTTCGCCTGTATCAATATTTGGATAAACTCGTGTTACACCCTGTATAATACCTCATTTTAGTCTTCTGTACACCAGTGCGGAAGACTAAACCAATGACTCTGACCGTCCGTCTGTCTGTCTGTTATCATTTTTCAACTCAGAAACTACAGCAGCTATCGAAACGAAAACTGACATGATAACAGAACGCCATGAGTACTTTTCGACAAAAAGTATAAACTTTGACCTCGTTGAGGCAGTTCTAATTTTATTTTATTTCAAAAATATTTTACACACAATGTTTTTAGACGGAATGACACCAGAAATGCGCCCGTCCTGATAGAAATTCCCAAAAAATGAAAAACACCCCAAATAAGTGGCACCCTAATATATATATATATATTAGGGTGGTCCAAATCCATAGGGGGAAATTTCAAAATTGTCTTAGATAGTCTCCACAAGTGTGGTTTTTGTCCATTTAGTGTCCACATGGTCTGTGAAAATTGCAGCGTGATTGGTGAATATTTAGAGGTCGCCCCACTCTGAATATGTATATTATATAATGTACTTTTTCTTCCGTAGGTCCAATGGCTCAAACTCGATCAATTCCAAAAGTTTGGCTTCTAGGGATGGCAACTGGAACTTTATCCACGTCAAGGCTCCCTACATGCCTTGACGCCCTCCTCTTGGGGCAATACCACCACATCAATCAAAAGCAAACCACCTCCGACAGTCTGAACCAGGCATGCCAGAGGGTGATTGAAGTCTGGACCCGAGCGCGGATCCCAACTCAACGGATCGACTCCTGTGTCCATAAGCTTTCAAAGCTTTTAGACCGCTACAAAACACTCAAGAAGCACAGGACCAGGCAACGTGCCAGCGATAGAATGAATGAAGACATCTTCAAAGCGGACATCCAGGAACTGTTTGACATCGCAACCAGTGATGCCATGAGCACAATCGTCAACGTTGAGGACCGAAATTTCCTGTCCATGCAGCGCAAGGACGTCAATTCTTGCAGCATGGCTGGCATTGATAAGGAAATGACTACACAAGAGGACAGAAAGCGATCCAGAATGGAGAAGGAAGCCAAGAGGAAGGCAAGGCATGAAGCAACACAGAAAGATTTGGAAGAAGCAGGAGTGTCATCAATTGATCTTTCCTCTTCTTCTTCTTCCCTTTTTTCGCAAGACGACGACGACTATAGACCATCGGTTCCGATTCCTTCTTCGTCTGAAGCTCTGGCACCAAAGTGTCCCAAGAACAAGGTTACGAACATTTTCCAATCTCCAGAAGTCATTGGAGCAATGGATCGCACCAATCTTTCTGACTGGAATGCTGTTTTCGTAACTGGAGCTGTATTATAGGCCGCGGGGCATGATCTGTCTGGGATGATGTGCTCTCGGAGCTCTATTCATCGCTACAGAGAAAGTGGGTGAGAACAGGCAGCTCGAGAAGACCTAGAATCATTCTCTCTAGAAGACCCTGTCCTTCTCCATTGGGACGGAAAGCTTCTCCCCGGCATTGAAGGGAAGAATACAAATGTGTATCGGATAGCAATCCTTATAACATTCAATGGACAGGAGAAGCTGCTTGGTGTCCCAAAGATGAAACAAGGAACTGGAGAAGCACAGGCCCAGGCATGCCTTCAAACTATGAAATTATGGAACGTGGAACAGCATGTGAGAGGTCTCGTCTTCGATAGCACTGCGTCAAACACGGGTTTACATCGCGGAGTCTGTGTCAGGATTGAAGAAGCATTGGGTCACGAGCTAGTTTGGATCGGTTGTCGACATCATATACTTGAAGTCGTACTTGCTGATGTCTTTGCCTCAATATTTGGCTCAACAGGAAGTCCTGAAACAGGCCCTTTTAAGCGATTTCAGATCAAAAAAAAAAATGAAATTAACACCCTCATCTCTCATATTTAGCTGAAATTTGGTTTATAGGGAGTTTGTGAGCCCTGAATCCATTTCTGAAATTATAAGGTCAATCCGACCAACGGTTCAAGAGATATGACCTCGGGCAATTTGAGGTCACTCGCGAGGTTACTAACATTTGGCGAGCCATAACTTGGGTAATAATTGTCATAATTATATAAAAGTATATATATTTAGAATCAGAAAATGACAAAGAATCCAAATATGCAAGGTTTAGAACTCTAGGTTGAAAAATAAAAAAGTTACACTGTAACCAAAATTTGAGGTCACGATTTGACATCTGGGGTATCAAATGAGAATTTTTTTTTTAAATGTAAAAAATGAAGGCATAGGCATTGGCTATTAGAATCAGCAAAAAAAAAGTTTGTTTATGTTAGTATTTTTCATATAACTAACATATAAGTGAACACCATATTCATAAGTTGTGCATCAATTCTACCTATTTTTTCACACTTAAGCTCATAATTTGACCTATAGAAATTAAAATTACATTTTTTATAGATATAAAAAACAAAGTCAGAGTTCTTGACTAATAGAAACAATCATAAAAAGTTTGTTTATGTTGGTACTTTTCATGTAACTAACTTATAAGTGAACACCATATTTATAAATTGCTTGTCATTTCAAGGAATTTTTATATCTTAGCTATCAATTTGACCTCAAGCTCCAAGAATTTAATAAAAATTGTATTTCACTGCTAATCTACACTGGCAATAATAGTTATAATAGTGAAAGGGGAAGACTAAGCTCACATGTAGCCTAAACAAACCTGTTGAAACATGTTGCTACTTGTCTAAGTGCAGAATCAACACAGATAGTTGCAAAATTCCTTGTCTACAGGTTAGTACAGTTCCAGCCAGCACTGTGGGTGGCTGGTGGGTATGGTGTTTTAATGAGCCTCAGAGACTATCAAGGCCTAAAATATTAAGTGTGTATAGCTATATATTTTCTAAAAAATATATATTACCTAATTGTAAATCCTATATCTTTACAGATCAAAATACAATGGTTCGGCACTTGAAATACTGCCAGGACCCTATTCAAAAACACAAGAAACGCATAACAATCAATCTTAGAAAAGTGACTGATGTACTTGTTGAAAAATGTGCTGGAAGAGTGAAAAAAGACTCATTGTTGTGTGTGAACTGCTGGACACTGATAATGAAAAACCCCACTGTACTTAGTACCACTGAAAACAACGAGTCTGAGCAGGATTCAAATGAATCATCTACTATCAGTGGCTTGAGTAACATCTCTTCAATTCAAGATCTGGACAATGACAGTGATTGCTTGATAAAGGAAAATACTTCAACTTCAGTTGAACCAGTTCTAGCATTTCTGGACCAAACACCAGTTAAAAAAAGTAAGTAATAAATTAATATAATAACTTATACTTTACTACAAGGTCTGTTTGATCTACTATATAGCCAATTATATAGCATTTAAGGTACTATAATTAATATTTAATTACTAATATTCAGGTGTGTGAAACCTTTTTTTCTGTTCTTTTCAGAAGGGCTGTCATTAAGCCAGAAAAAGCGCAAGGCTCGTGGTAAGCTATCATCTGCTCAGAAACACCTGAAGGAGAGGCTAGAACTCAGTTATGGTGTTCAAATTACCGAGGAGGTAAGTGATACTTCAAAACCTGAAACTAAATCTGAAAAACATCTAGACAAATTAATGAATGAATTGAAACAGTCATTCCTGGAGAGCAAATGTCACCATCTCAAACTACAAATATTGACACTCTCACCATACACAATTGAAAAAACAGCTAGTTTCTTTCAAACTACAACATACATGGTGAAAAGAAGCTGTTCACTTAAATCAGAACATGGAATCCTTCCGAAGATTCCACTAATGAGCAAAGGAAAAGTGATATCTGAAGAACACAAAGATATAGTTAGAAGATTCTATGAGTCAGAAGAGGTTAGTCGTATGTGTCCTGGCCAAAAGTTTTGCGTGAAAGTTATCAGTGCTGAAGGTGCAATGAAGGTGCAAAAACGATTGGTCCTCGGGAATTTAAGAGAGATGTTTGAACTATATAAAAATGATGAAAAGAATCCCAAAATAGGATTTTCCACATTTGCAAAATTACGGCCATCATATTGTGTGCTTGCTGGTAGTGGTGGGACTCATTCTGTCTGTGTCTGCACATACCATCAAAATCCAAAATTGCAGCTGGCTGCATTGGGAGAAAGAGGTCTTTCATACAAGGATCTTATGGATTACAGTGTCTGCAGTACAGAAAGAGAGACTTGCATGATGCAACTTTGCAATGATTGCCCAAGAGAAGAGGGTGTCCTGGATTTTCTTGAGTTACTTGACAGTGTGAAATCAGCTCCAAATGAAATATCTTACAAGCAATGGGTGACTGTTGACCGTTGTACAATGGTTGATAAGGTGGAGCCACTTCATGAATACTTATCATCCCTAAGCATGAAAATATCCCGCATGGTTCGTCATCACTTTGTTGCTCAGCAACAATCACAGTACTTCAAGCAGTTGAAAGAAACGCTACCACCTCAGAGCGAGGTAGTTATAGTAGGTGATTTCTCTGAGAATTATTCTTTCATTGTCCAGGATGCTGCCCAAGGGTTTCACTGGGACAATTCACAGTGTACAGTTCACCCTTTTGTCATCTATTATAGATCATCTGCAGACCAGGAACTTAGCCATTTTAGTGTCTGTTTCTTATCTGCATCACTAAAACACAACACTATAATGGTTTACTCATTCATATTGAAGCTTATGACATATGTTAAATTCAGATGCCCACAATTGAAGAAGGTGCACTATTTCTCAGATGGATGTGCTGGCCAATATAAGAACAGATACAACTTCACAAATCTCTGTTACCATGAAGAGGATTTTGGTCTGTCTTGTGAATGGCACTTCTTTGCTACATCCCATGGCAAAAATGCATGTGATGGGATTGGAGGAACAGTGAAAAGAGCTACTGCTCGTGCCAGTTTGCAGAGAACTACAGAGAGGCAAATTCTTACACCAGAACACATGTTTCAGTTTTGTGAAGAAAACTTGAGCAAGAAGATAAATTTTTTCTTTGTAACTACAGCTGATTTGAAAGATGCAGAAGAATGGTTGGAACATCGATTCAAGGATAGTAGGGCTATTCCTGGAACTCAGAAATATCATAGATTTGTTCCCCTAAACAAGGAAGAACTGATGGTGTATCCCATTTCAAGTGGCATTGGAGAAAAGAAAAGAATAAGGAAAAGTCATTTTACTAATGAACCTGCAATGCTTGGTAACCTAAAATGTGTCAAACCAGGAGAGTATGTTGGCTGGATTTATGACATGCAAGTTTGGTATGGAATTGTGGAGGAATATTGTGAAGAGTTTGATGATTTCACTGTGAACTTTCTACATCCCTCTGGGTCATCAGGATCAAGTGCATATTATTATCCAAACAAGGATTCATGTGCAGTGCCAGGACATCATATATTAACTGTAATGAGTTGTCCTACCCTAAGAGGAGGCAGCAGAATTCAATACATTTTTCCACAAAAAGAAATTGATGAGAGCATCGAGCATGCAAAAATTGTATTAGGCTAGCTCATGAATCCTCTAAGTAGGTCTTCCCCTTTCACTATTATAACTATTATTGCCAGTGTAGATTAGCAGTGAAATACAATTTTACATTTTTTGCCTTTGTTTTTATATCTATAAAAAAATGTAATTTTAATTTCTATAGGTCAAATTATGAGCTTAAGTGTGAAAAAATAGGTAGAATTGACACACAACTTATGAATATGGTGTTCACTTATATGTTAGTTACATGAAAAATACTAACATAAACAAACTTTTTTTTGCTGATTCTAATAGCCAATGCCTATGCCTTCATTTTTTACATTTAAAAAAAAAATTCTCATTTGATACCCCAGAGGTCAAATCGTGACCTCAAATTTTGGTTACAGTGTAACTTTTTTATTTTTCAACCTAGAGTTCTAAAACTTGCATATTTGGATTCCTTGTCATTTTCTGATTCTAAATATATATACTTTTATATAATTGTGACCATTATTACCCAAGTTATGGGTCGCCAAATGTTAGTGACCTCGCAAGTGACCTCAAATTTCCCGAGGTCATATCTCTTGAACCGTTGGTCGGATTGACCTTATAATTTCAGAAATAGATTCAGGGCCCACAAACCCCCTATAAACCAAATTTCAGCAAAATCTGAGAGATGAGGGTGTTAGGCACTGGTTGATCTGACAGAGAATGACCCAGGAATGGCCATCTCTCTCCCACGAAGCATGTCTCTCTGCATCGGACAGCTTGTTCGAGAACCCTCAACTCCAAGAGATGAGAAAAGAGATGCTCACTTACTTACCTAATGCTCTTCAGGCAAGCCAACCTCGTGACGACTACAAGGAGTTCCTTGAACTATCTTTGCTCTTCCTGCGACTCTGATGCAGAAGAAATAATGAAGATACACCCATTATCATGTCCTATTGTCTTACTGTTTTCTTTCATATTCTTTGAGAACCAAAAAAAAATTTAGTTATTCAGTTGTCTATATATTTTCCCAAATTTTCAAAAAGGGGGCAAGTGGAGCGACCCCTAAATATTAACCGAATAACGTGAAACTTTGCACAAATACTGTCCACACCAAGAGGCATAAAACCAACCTTGTGGAGAGAACTTAGTCGATGCTTTAACCTTTTGGACCACCCTAATATATATATATATATCAGAGTGGGTATTTGCACCCGATTGTGAAAATACCAAGGCGTTATTTGCACCCGATTGTGAAAATACCAAGGCGTTATTTGCACCCGATTGTGAAAATACCAAGGCGTTATTTGCACCCGATTGTGAAAATACCAAGGCGTTATTTGCAGGGTTGTGGAGTCGGTCCAAAATTTTCCGACTCCGACTCCACACATTGTCAAAAATTTGACTCCGACTCCACACATTGTAAAAAATCTAAAAATCCGACTCCGACTCCTCACATTTTAAATATACGACTCCGACTCCTCTAGTGTTTCACTCTATAATTATCATAATAATAAGACATTTCATCACCACCACACTAAGTGTGAAATTTTATATTTTATATTTTAATAAATATTAATTGTATATTCTGAAAATGTAAAAAAAAAATATTAAAAAAACTTAATCTAGGGGCTATCAATGAATAAGGTTTATTGACCAAAAAAACTAAATAACCTAAATGTTAGTATTTAGGATTTAGAAATTAAGGGTGACACAGGACAGAAATTGGAGTCGGAGTCGGAAGTTTTTTACCGACTCCGACTCCGCCCTGAAACGTGCGACTCCACGACTCCGACTCCATAACCCTGGTTATTTGCACCCGATTGTGAAAATACCAAGGCGTTATTTGCACCCGATTGTGAAAATACCAAGGCGTTATTTGCACCCGATTGTGAAAATACCAAGGCGTTATTTGCACCCGATTGTGAAAATACCAAGGCGTTATTTGCACCCGATTGTGAAAATACCAAGGCGTTATTTGCACCCGATTGTGAAAATACCAAGGCGTTATTTGCACCCGATTGTGAAAATACCAAGGCGTTATTTGCACCCGATTGTGAAAATACCAAGGCGTTATTTGCACCCGATTGTGAAAATACCAAGGCGTTATTTGCACCCGATTGTGAAAATACCAAGGCGTTATTTGCACCCGATTGTGAAAATACCAAGGCGTTATTTGCACCCGATTGTGAAAATACCAAGGCGTTATTTGCACCCGATTGTGAAAATACCAAGGCGTTATTTGCACCCGATTGTGAAAATACCAAGGCGTTATTTGCACCCGATTGTGAAAATACCAAGGCGTTATTTGCACCCGATTGTGAAAATACCAAGGCGTTATTTGCACCCGATTGTGAAAATACCAAGGCGTTATTTGCACCCGATTGTGAAAATACCAAGGCGTTATTTGCACCCGATTGTGAAAATACCAAGGCGTTATTTGCACCCGATTGTGAAAATACCAAGGCGTTATTTGCACCCGATTGTGAAAATACCAAGGCGTTATTTGCACCCGATTGTGAAAATACCAAGGCGTTATTTGCACCCGATTGTGAAAATACCAAGGCGTTATTTGCACCCGATTGTGAAAATACCAAGGCGTTATTTGCACCCGATTGTGAAAATACCAAGGCGTTATTTGCACCCGATTGTGAAAATACCAAGGCGTTATTTGCACCCGATTGTGAAAATACCAAGGCGTTATTTGCACCCGATTGTGAAAATACCAAGGCGTTATTTGCACCCGATTGTGAAAATACCAAGGCGTTATTTGCACCCGATTGTGAAAATACCAAGGCGTTATTTGCACCCGATTGTGAAAATACCAAGGCGTTATTTGCACCCGATTGTGAAAATACCAAGGCGTTATTTGCACCCGATTGTGAAAATACCAAGGCGTTATTTGCACCCGATTGTGAAAATACCAAGGCGTTATTTGCACCCGATTGTGAAAATACCAAGGCGTTATTTGCACCCGATTGTGAAAATACCAAGGCGTTATTTGCACCCGATTGTGAAAATACCAAGGCGTTATTTGCACCCGATTGTGAAAATACCAAGGCGTTATTTGCACCCGATTGTGAAAATACCAAGGCGTTATTTGCACCCGATTGTGAAAATACCAAGGCGTTATTTGCACCCGATTGTGAAAATACCAAGGCGTTATTTGCACCCGATTGTGAAAATACCAAGGCGTTATTTGCACCCGATTGTGAAAATACCAAGGCGTTATTTGCACCCGATTGTGAAAATACCAAGGCGTTATTTGCACCCGATTGTGAAAATACCAAGGCGTTATTTGCACCCGATTGTGAAAATACCAAGGCGTTATTTGCACCCGATTGTGAAAATACCAAGGCGTTATTTGCACCCGATTGTGAAAATACCAAGGCGTTATTTGCACCCGATTGTGAAAATACCAAGGCGTTATTTGCACCCGATTGTGAAAATACCAAGGCGTTATTTGCACCCGATTGTGAAAATACCAAGGCGTTATTTGCACCCGATTGTGAAAATACCAAGGCGTTATTTGCACCCGATTGTGAAAATACCAAGGCGTTATTTGCACCCGATTGTGAAAATACCAAGGCGTTATTTGCACCCGATTGTGAAAATACCAAGGCGTTATTTGCACCCGATTGTGAAAATACCAAGGCGTTATTTGCACCCGATTGTGAAAATACCAAGGCGTTATTTGCACCCGATTGTGAAAATACCAAGGCGTTATTTGCACCCGATTGTGAAAATACCAAGGCGTTATTTGCACCCGATTGTGAAAATACCAAGGCGTTATTTGCACCCGATTGTGAAAATACCAAGGCGTTATTTGCACCCGATTGTGAAAATACCAAGGCGTTATTTGCACCCGATTGTGAAAATACCAAGGCGTTATTTGCACCCGATTGTGAAAATACCAAGGCGTTATTTGCACCCGATTGTGAAAATACCAAGGCGTTATTTGCACCCGATTGTGAAAATACCAAGGCGTTATTTGCACCCGATTGTGAAAATACCAAGGCGTTATTTGCACCCGATTGTGAAAATACCAAGGCGTTATTTGCACCCGATTGTGAAAATACCAAGGCGTTATTTGCACCCGATTGTGAAAATACCAAGGCGTTTATTTGCACCCGATTGTGAAAATACCAAGGCGTTATTTGCACCCGATTGTGAAAATACCAAGGCGTTATTTGCACCCGATTGTGAAAATACCAAGGCGTTATTTGCACCCGATTGTGAAAATACCAAGGCGTTATTTGCACCCGATTGTGAAAATACCAAGGCGTTATTTGCACCCGATTGTGAAAATACCAAGGCGTTATTTGCACCCGATTGTGAAAATACCAAGGCGTTATTTGCACCCGATTGTGAAAATACCAAGGCGTTATTTGCACCCGATTGTGAAAATACCAAGGCGTTATTTGCACCCGATTGTGAAAATACCAAGGCGTTATTTGCACCCGATTGTGAAAATACCAAGGCGTTATTTGCACCCGATTGTGAAAATACCAAGGCGTTATTTGCACCCGATTGTGAAAATACCAAGGCGTTATTTGCACCCGATTGTGAAAATACCAAGGCGTTATTTGCACCCGATTGTGAAAATACCAAGGCGTTTTTGCACCCGATTGTGAAAATACCAAGGCGTTATTTGCACCCGATTGTGAAAATACCAAGGCGTTATTTGCACCCGATTGTGAAAATACCAAGGCGTTATTTGCACCCGATTGTGAAAATACCAAGGCGTTATTGCACCCGATTGTGAAAATACCAAGGCGTTATTTGCACCCGATTGTGAAAATACCAAGGCGTTATTTGCACCCGATTGTGAAAATACCAAGGCGTTATTTGCACCGATTGTGAAAATACCAAGGCGTTATTTGCACCCGATTGTGAAAATACCAAGGCGTTATTTGCACCCGATTGTGAAAATACCAAGGCGTTATTTGCACCCGATTGTGAAAATACCAAGGCGTTATTTGCACCCGATTGTGAAAATACCAAGGCGTTATTTGCACCCGATTGTGAAAATACCAAGGCGTTATTTGCACCCGATTGTGAAAATACCAAGGCGTTATTTGCACCCGATTGTGAAAATACCAAGGCGTTATTTGCACCCGATTGTGAAAATACCAAGGCGTTATTTGCACCCGATTGTGAAAATACCAAGGCGTTATTTGCACCCGATTGTGAAAATACCAAGGCGTTATTTGCACCCGATTGTGAAAATACCAAGGCGTTATTTGCACCCGATGTGAAAATACCAAGGCGTTATTTGCACCCGATTGTGAAAATACCAAGGCGTTATTTGCACCCGATTGTGAAAATACCAAGGCGTTATTTGCACCCGATTGTGAAAATACCAAGGCGTTATTTGCACCCGATTGTGAAAATACCAAGGCGTTATTTGCACCCGATTGTGAAAATACCAAGGCGTTATTTGCACCCGATTGTGAAAATACCAAGGCGTTATTTGCACCCGATTGTGAAAATACCAAGGCGTTATTTGCACCCGATTGTGAAAATACCAAGCGTTATTTGCACCCGATTGTGAAAATACCAAGGCGTTATTTGCACCCGATTGTGAAATACCAAGGCGTTATTTGCACCCGATTGTGAAAATACCAAGGCGTTTTTGCACCCGATTGTGAAAATACCAAGGCGTTATTTGCACCCGATTGTGAAATACCAAGGCGTTATTTGCACCGATTGTGAAAATACCAAGGCGTTATTTGCACCCGATTGTGAAAATACCAAGGCGTTATTTGCACCCGATTGTGAAAATACCAAGGCGTTATTTGCACCCGATTGTGAAAATACCAAGGCGTTATTTGCACCCGATGTGAAAATACCAAGGCGTTATTTGCACCCGATTGTGAAAATACCAAGGCGTATTTGCACCCGATTGTGAAAATACCAAGGCGTTATTTGCACCCGATTGTGAAAATACCAAGGCGTTTATTTGCACCCGATTGTGAAAATACCAAGGCGTTATTTGCACCCGATTGTGAAAATACCAAGGCGTTATTTGCACCCGATTGTGAAAATACCAAGGCGTTATTTGCACCCGATTGTGAAAATACCAAGGCGTTATTTGCACCCGATTGTGAAAATACCAAGGCGTTATTTGCACCCGATTGTGAAAATACCAAGGCGTTATTTGCACCCGATTGTGAAAATACCAAGGCGTTATTTGCACCCGATTGTGAAAATACCAAGGCGTTATTTGCACCCGATTGTGAAAATACCAAGGCGTTATTTGCACCCGATTGTGAAATACCAAGGCGTTATTTGCACCCGATTGTGAAAATACCAAGGCGTTATTTGCACCCGATTGTGAAAATACCAAGGCGTTATTTGCACCCGATTGTGAAAAATACCAAGGCGTTATTTGCACCCGATTGTGAAAATACCAAGGCGTTATTTGCACCCGATTGTGAAAATACCAAGGCGTTATTTGCACCCGATTGTGAAAATACCAAGGCGTTATTTGCACCCGATTGTGAAAATACCAAGGCGTTATTTGCACCCGATTGTGAAAATACCAAGGCGTTATTTGCACCCGATTGAAAATACCAAGGCGTTTTTGCACCCGATTGTGAAAATACCAAGGCGTTTTGCACCCGATTGTGAAAATACCAAGGCGTTATTTGCACACCGATTGTGAAAATACCAAGGCGTTATTTGCACCCGATTGTGAAAATACCAAGGCGTTATTTGCACCCGATTGTGAAAATACCAAGGCGTTATTTGCACCCGATTGTGAAAATACCAAGGCGTTATTTGCACCCGATTGTGAAAATACCAAGGCGTTATTTGCACCCGATTGTGAAAATACCAAGGCGTTATTTGCACCCGATTGTGAAAATACCAAGGCGTTATTTGCACCCGATTGTGAAAATACCAAGGCGTTATTTGCACCCGATTGTGAAAATACCAAGGCGTTATTTGCACCCGATTGTGAAAATACCAAGGCGTTATTTGCACCCGATTGTGAAAATACCAAGGCGTTATTTGCACCCGATTGTGAAAATACCAAGGCGTTATTTGCACCCGATTGTGAAAATACCAAGGCGTTATTTGCACCCGATTGTGAAAATACCAAGGCGTTATTTGCACCCGATTGTGAAAATACCAAGGCGTTATTTGCACCCGATTGTGAAAATACCAAGGCGTTATTTGCACCCGATTGTGAAAATACCAAGGCGTTATTTGCACCCGATTGTGAAAATACCAAGGCGTTATTTGCACCCGATTGTGAAAATACCAAGGCGTTATTTGCACCCGATTGTGAAAATACCAAGCGTTATTTGCACCCGATTGTGAAAATACCAAGGCGTTATTTGCACCCGATTGTGAAAATACCAAGGCGTTATTTGCACCCGATTGTGAAAATACCAAGGCGTTATTTGCACCGATTGTGAAAATACCAAGGCGTTATTTGCACCCGATTGTGAAAATACCAAGGCGTTATTTGCACCCGATTGTGAAAATACCAAGGCGTTATTTGCACCCGATTGTGAAAATACCAAGGCGTTATTGCACCCGATTGTGAAAATACCAAGGCGTTATTTGCACCCGATTGTGAAAATACCAAGGCGTTATTTGCACCCGATTGTGAAAATACCAAGGCGTTATTTGCACCCGATTGTGAAAATACCAAGGCGTTATTTGCACCCGATTGTGAAAATACCAAGGCGTTATTTGCACCCGATTGTGAAAATACCAAGGCGTTATTTGCACCCGATTGTGAAATACCAAGCGTTATTTGCACCCGATTGTGAAAATACCAAGGCGTTATTTGCACCCGATTGTGAAAATACCAAGGCGTTATTTGCACCCGATTGTGAAAATACCAAGGCGTTATTTGCACCCGATTGTGAAAATACCAAGGCGTTATTTGCACCGATTGTGAAAATACCAAGGCGTTATTTGCACCCGATTGTGAAAATACCAAGGCGTTATTTGCACCGATTGTGAAAATACCAAGGCGTTATTTGCACCGATTGTGAAAATACCAAGGCGTTATTTGCACCCGATTGTGAAAATACCAAGGCGTTATTTGCACCCGATTGTGAAAATACCAAGGCGTTATTTGCACCCGATTGTGAAAATACCAAGGCGTTATTTGCACCGATTGTGAAAATACCAAGGCGTTATTTGCACCCGATTGTGAAAATACCAAGGCGTTATTTGCACCCGATTGTGAAAATACCAAGGCGTTATTTGCACCCGATTGTGAAAATACCAAGGCGTTATTTGCACCCGATTGTGAAAATACCAAGGCGTTATTTGCACCCGATTGTGAAAATACCAAGGCGTTATTGCACCCGATTGTGAAAATACCAAGGCGTTATTTGCACCCGATTGTGAAAATACCAAGGCGTTATTTGCACCCGATTGTGAAAATACCAAGGCGTTATTTGCACCCGATTGTGAAAATACCAAGGCGTTTTGCACCCGATTGTGAAAATACCAAGGCGTTATTTGCACCCGATTGTGAAAATACAAGGCGTTATTTGCACCCGATTGTGAAAATACCAAGGCGTTATTTGCACCCGATTGTGAAAATACCAAGGCGTTATTTGCACCGATTGTGAAAATACCAAGGCGTTATTTGCACCCGATTGTGAAAATACCAAGGCGTTATTTGCACCCGATTGTGAAAATACCAAGGCGTTATTTGCACCGATTGTGAAAATACCAAGGCGTTATTTGCACCCGATTGTGAAAATACCAAGGCGTTATTTGCACCCGATTGTGAAAATACCAAGGCGTTATTTGCACCGATTGTGAAAATACAAGGCGTTATTTGCACCCGATTGTGAAAATACCAAGGCGTTATTTGCACCCGATTGTGAAAATACCAAGGCGTTATTTGCACCCGATTGTGAAAATACCAAGGCGTTATTGCACCCGATTGTGAAAATACCAAGGCGTTATTTGCACCCGATTGTGAAAATACCAAGGCGTTATTTGCACCCCGATTGTGAAAATACCAAGGCGTTATTTGCACCCGATTGTGAAAATACCAAGGCGTTATTTGCACCCGATTGTGAAAATACCAAGGCGTTATTTGCACCCGATTGTGAAAATACCAAGGCGTTATTTGCACCGATTGTGAAAATACCAAGGCGTTATTTGCACCCGATTGTGAAAATACCAAGGCGTTATTTGCACCCGATTGTGAAAATACCAAGGCGTTATTTGCACCCGATTGTGAAAATACCAAGGCGTTATTTGCACCCGATTGTGAAAATACCAAGGCGTTATTTGCACCCGATTGTGAAAATACCAAGGCGTTATTTGCACCCGATTGTGAAAATACCAAGGCGTTATTTGCACCCGATTGTGAAAATACCAAGGCGTTATTTGCACCCGATTGTGAAAATACCAAGGCGTTATTTGCACCCGATTGTGAAAATACCAAGGCGTTATTTGCACCCGATTGTGAAAATACCAAGGCGTTATTTGCACCCGATTGTGAAAATACCAAGGCGTTATTTGCACCCGATTGTGAAAATACCAAGGCGTTATTTGCACCCGATTGTGAAAATACCAAGGCGTTATTTGCACCCGATTGTGAAAATACCAAGGCGTTATTTGCACCCGATTGTGAAATACCAAGGCGTTATTTGCACCCGATTGTGAAAATACCAAGGCGTTATTTGCACCCGATTGTGAAAATACCAAGGCGTTTATTTGCACCCGATTGTGAAAATACCAAGGCGTTATTTGCACCCGATTGTGAAAATACCAAGGCGTTATTTGCACCCGATTGTGAAAATACCAAGGCGTTATTTGCACCCGATTGTGAAAATACCAAGGCGTTATTTGCACCCGATTGTGAAAATACCAAGGCGTTTTTGCACCCGATTGTGAAAATACCAAGGCGTTATTTGCACCCGATTGTGAAAATACCAAGGCGTTATTTGCACCCGATTGTGAAAATACCAAGGCGTTATTTGCACCCGATTGTGAAAATACCAAGGCGTTATTTGCACCCGATTGTGAAAACCAAGGCGTTATTTGCACCCGATTGTGAAAATACCAAGGCGTTATTGCACCCGATTGTGAAAATACCAAGGCGTTATTTGCACCCGATTGTGAAAATACCAAGGCGTTATTTGCACCCGATTGTGAAAATACCAAGGCGTTATTTGCACCCGATTGTGAAAATACCAAGGCGTTATTTGCACCCGATTGTGAAAATACCAAGGCGTTATTTGCACCCGATTGTGAAAATACCAAGGCGTTATTTGCACCCGATTGTGAAAATACCAAGGCGTTATTTGCACCCGATTGTGAAAATACCAAGGCGTTATTTGCACCCGATTGTGAAAATACCAAGGCGTTATTTGCACCCGATTGTGAAATACCAAGGCGTTATTTGCACCCGATTGTGAAAATACCAAGGCGTTATTTGCACCCGATTGTGAAAATACCAAGGCGTTATTTGCACCCGATTGTGAAAATACCAAGGCGTTATTTGCACCCGATTGTGAAAATACCAAGGCGTTATTTGCACCCGATTGTGAAAATACCAAGGCGTTATTTGCACCCGATTGTGAAAATACCAAGGCGTTATTTGCACCCGATTGTGAAAATACCAAGGCGTTATTTGCACCCGATTGTGAAAATACCAAGGCGTTATTTGCACCCGATTGTGGAAAAACCAAGGCGTTATTTGCACCCGATTGTGAAAATACCAAGGCGTTATTTGCACCCGATTGTGAAAATACCAAGGCGTTATTTGCACCCGATTGTGAAAATACCAAGCGTTATTTGCACCCGATTGTGAAAATACCAAGGCGTATTTGCACCCGATTGTGAAAATACCAAGCGTTATTTGCACCCGATTGTGAAAATACCAAGGCGTTATTTGCACCCGATTGTGAAAATACCAAGGCGTTATTTGCACCCGATTGTGAAAATACCAAGGCGTTATTTGCACCCGATTGTGAAAACCAAGGCGTTATTTGCACCCGATTGAAAATACCAAGGCGTTATTTGCACCCGATTGTGAAAATACCAAGGCGTTATTTGCACCCGATTGTGAAAATACCAAGGCGTTATTTGCACCCGATTGTGAAAATACCAAGGCGTTATTTGCACCCGATTGTGAAAATACCAAGGCGTTATTTGCACCCGATTGTGAAAATACCAAGGCGTTATTTGCACCCGATTGTGAAAATACCAAGGCGTTATTTGCACCCGATTGTGAAAATACCAAGGCGTTATTTGCACCCGATTGTGAAAATACCAAGGCGTTATTTGCACCCGATTGTGAAAATACCAAGGCGTTTATTTGCACCCGATGTGAAAATACCAAGGCGTTATTTGCACCCGATTGTGAAAATACCAAGGCGTTATTTGCCCCGATTGTGAAAATACCAAGGCGTTATTTGCACCCGATTGTGAAAATACCAAGGCGTTATTTGCACCCGATTGTGAAAATACCAAGGCGTTATTTGCACCCGATTGTGAAAATACCAAGGCGTTATTGCACCCGATTGTGAAATACCAAGGCGTTATTTGCACCCGATTGTGAAAATACCAAGGCGTTATTTGCACCCGATTGTGAAAATACCAAGGCGTTATTTGCACCGATTGTGAAAATACCAAGGCGTTATTTGCACCCGATTGTGAAAATACCAAGGCGTTATTTGCACCCGATTGTGAAAATACCAAGGCGTTATTTGCACCCGATTGTGAAAATACCAAGGCGTTATTTGCACCCGATTGTGAAAAACCAAGGCGTTATTTGCACCCGATTGGAAAATACCAAGGCGTTATTTGCACCCGATTGTGAAAATACCAAGGCGTTATTTGCACCCGATTGTGAAAATACCAAGGCGTTATTTGCACCCGATGTGAAAATACCAAGGCGTTATTTGCACCCGATTGTGAAAATACCAAGGCGTTATTTGCACCCGATTGTGAAAATACCAAGGCGTTATTTGCACCCGATTGTGAAAATACCAAGGCGTTATTTGCACCCGATTGTGAAAATACCAAGGCGTTATTTGCACCCGATTGTGAAAATACCAAGGCGTTATTTGCACCCGATTGTGAAAATACCAAGGCGTTATTTGCACCCGATTGTGAAAATACCAAGGCGTATTTGCACCCGATTGTGAAAATACCAAGGCGTTATTTGCACCCGATTGTGAAAATACCAAGGCGTTATTTGCACCCGATTGTGAAAATACCAAGGCGTTATTTGCACCCGATTGTGAAAATACCAAGGCGTTATTTGCACCCGATTGTGAAAATACCAAGGCGTTATTTGCACCCGATTGTGAAAATACCAAGGCGTTATTTGCACCCGATTGTGAAAATACCAAGGCGTTATTTGCACCCGATTGTGAAAATACCAAGGCGTTATTTGCACCGATTGTGAAAATACCAAGGCGTTATTTGCACCCGATTGTGAAAATACCAAGGCGTTATTTGCACCCGATTGTGAAAATACCAAGGCGTTATTTGCACCCGATTGTGAAAATACCAAGGCGTTATTTGCACCCGATTGTGAAAATACCAAGGCGTTATTTGCACCCGATTGTGAAAATACCAAGGCGTTATTTGCACCGATTGTGAAAATACCAAGGCGTTATTTGCACCCGATTGTGAAAATACCAAGGCGTTATTTGCACCGATTGTGAAAATACCAAGGCGTTATTTGCACCCGATTGTGAAAATACCAAGGCGTTATTTGCACCCGATTGTGAAAATACCAAGGCGTTATTTGCACCCGATTGTGAAAATACCAAGGCGTTATTTGCACCCGATTGTGAAAATACCAAGGCGTTTTTGCACCCGATTGTGAAAATACCAAGGCGTTATTTGCACCCGATTGTGAAAATACCAAGGCGTTATTTGCACCCGATTGTGAAAATACCAAGGCGTTATTTGCACCCGATTGTGAAAATACCAAGGCGTTATTTCACCCGATTGTGAAAATACAAGGCGTTATTTGCACCCGATTGTGAAAATACCAAGGCGTTATTTGCACCCGATTGTGAAAATACCAAGGCGTTATTTGCACCCGATTGTGAAAATACCAAGGCGTTATTTGCACCCGATTGTGAAAATACCAGGCGTTATTTGCACCCGATTGTGAAAATACCAAGGCGTTATTTGCACCCGATTGTGAAAATACCAAGGCGTTATTTGCACCGATTGTGAAAATACCAAGGCGTTATTTGCACCCGATTGTGAAAATACCAAGGCGTTATTTGCACCCGATTGTGAAAATACCAAGGCGTTATTGCACCCGATTGTGAAAATACCAAGGCGTATTTGCACCGATTGTGAAAATACCAAGGCGTTATTTGCACCCGATTGTGAAAATACCAAGGCGTTATTTGCACCCGATTGTGAAAATACCAAGGCGTATTTGCACCCGATTGTGAAAATACCAAGGCGTTATTTGCACCCGATTGTGAAAATACCAAGGCGTTATTTGCACCCGATTGTGAAAATACCAAGGCGTTATTTGCACCCGATTGTGAAAATACCAAGGCGTTATTTGCACCCGATTGTGAAAATACCAAGGCGTTATTTGCACCCGATTGTGAAAATACCAAGGCGTTATTTGCACCCGATTGTGAAAATACCAAGGCGTTATTGCACCCGATTGTGAAAATACCAAGGCGTTTTGCACCCGATTGTGAAAATAACCAAGGCGTTATTTGCACCCGATTGTGAAAATACCAAGGCGTTATTTGCACCCGATTGTGAAAATACCAGGCGTTATTTGCACCCGATTGTGAAAATACCAAGGCGTTATTTGCACCCGATTGTGAAAATACCAAGGCGTTATTTGCACCCGATTGTGAAAATACCAAGGCGTTATTTGCACCCGATTGTGAAAATACCAAGGCGTTATTTGCACCCGATTGTGAAAATACCAGGCGTTATTTGCACCCGATTGTGAAAATACCAAGGCGTTATTTGCACCCGATTGTGAAATACCAAGGCGTTATTTGCACCCGATTGTGAAAATACCAAGGCGTTATTTGCACCCGATTGTGAAAATACCAAGGCGTTATTTGCACCCGATTGTGAAAATACCAAGGCGTTATTTGCACCCGATTGTGAAAATACCAAGGCGTTATTGCACCCGATTGTGAAAATACCAAGGCGTTTATTTGCACCCGATTGTGAAAATACAAGGCGTTATTTGCACCCGTTGTGAAAATACCAAGGCGTTATTGCACCCGATTGTGAAAATACCAAGGCGTTATTTGCACCCGATTGTGAAAATACCAAGGCGTTATTTGCACCCGATTGTGAAAATACCAAGGCGTTTATTTGCACCCGATTGTGAAAATACCAAGGCGTTATTTGCACCCGATTGTGAAAATACCAAGGCGTTATTTGCACCCGATTGTGGAAAATACCAAGGCGTTATTTGCACCCGATGTGAAAATACCAAGGCGTTATTTGCACCCGATTGTGAAAATACCAAGGCGTTATTTGCACCGATTGTGAAAATACCAGGCGTTATTTGCACCCGATTGTGAAAATACCAAGGCGTTATTTGCACCCGATTGTGAAAATACCAAGGCGTTATTTGCACCCGATTGTGAAAATACCAAGGCGTTATTTGCACCCGATTGTGAAAATACCAAGGCGTTATTTGCACCCGATTGTGAAAATACCAAGGCGTTATTTGCACCCGATTGTGAAAATACCAAGGCGTTATTTGCACCCGATTGTGAAAATACCAAGGCGTTATTTGCACCCGATTGTGAAAATACCCAAGGCGTTATTTGCACCCGATTGTGAAAATACCAAGGCGTTATTTCACCCGATTGTGAAAATACCAAGGCGTTATTTTGCACCCGATTGTGAAAATACCAAGGCGTTATTTGCACCCGATTGTGAAAATACCAAGGCGTTATTTGCACCCGATTGTGAAAATACCAAGGCGTTATTTGCACCCGATTGTGAAAATACCAAGGCGTTATTTGCACCCGATTGTGAAAATACCAAGGCGTTATTTGCACCCGATGTGAAAATACCAAGGCGTTTTTGCACCCGATTGTGAAAATACCAAGGCGTTATTTGCACCCGATTGTGAAAATACCAAGGCGTTATTTGCACCCGATTGTGAAAATACCAAGGCGTTATTTGCACCCGATTGTGAAAATACCAAGGCGTTATTTGCACCCGATTGTGAAAATACCAAGGCGTTATTTGCACCCGATTGTGAAAATACCAAGGCGTTATTTGCACCCGATTGTGAAAATACCAAGGCGTTATTTGCACCCGATTGTGAAAATACCAAGGCGTTATTTGCCACCCGATTGTGAAAATACCAAGGCGTTATTTGCACCCGATTGTGAAAATACCAAGGCGTTATTTGCACCCGATTGTGAAAATACCAAGGCGTTATTTGCACCCGATTGTGAAAATACCAAGGCGTTTATTTGCACCCGATTGTGAAAATACCAAGGCGTTATTTGCACCCGATTGTGAAAATACCAAGGCGTTATTTGCACCCGATTGTGAAAATACCAAGGCGTTATTTGCACCCGATTGTGAAAATACCAAGGCGTTATTTGCACCCGATTGTGAAAATACCAAGGCGTTTTTGCACCCGATTGTGAAAATACCAAGGCGTTATTTGCACCCGATTGTGAAAATACCAAGGCGTTATTTGCACCGATTGTGAAAATACCAAGGCGTTATTTGCACCGATTGTGAAAATACCAAGGCGTATTTGCACCCGATTGTGAAAATACCAAGGCGTTATTTGCACCCGATTGTAAAATACCAAGGCGTTATTTGCACCCGATTGTGAAAATACCAAGGCGTTATTTGCACCCGATTGTGAAAATACCAAGGCGTTATTTGCACCCGATTGTGAAAATACCAAGGCGTTATTTGCACCCGATTGTGAAAATACCAAGGCGTTATTTGCACCCGATTGTGAAAATACCAAGGCGTTATTTGCACCCGATTGTGAAAATACCAAGGCGTTATTTGCACCCGATTGTGAAAATACCAAGGCGTTATTTGCACCCGATTGTGAAAATACCAAGGCGTTATTTGCACCCGATTGTGAAAATACCAAGGCGTTATTTGCACCCGATTGTGAAATACCAAGGCGTTATTTGCACCCGATTGGAAAATACCAAGGCGTTATTTGCACCCGATTGTGAAAATACCAAGGCGTTATTTGCACCCGATGTGAAAATACCAAGGCGTTATTTGCACCCGATTGTGAAAATACCAAGGCGTTATTTGCACCCGATTGTGAAAATACCAAGGCGTTATTTGCACCCGATTGTGAAATACCAAGGCGTTATTTGCACCCGATTGTGAAAATACCAAGGCGTTATTTGCACCCGATTGTGAAAATACCAAGGCGTTATTTGCACCCGATTGTGAAAATACCAAGGCGTTATTTGCACCCGATTGTGAAAATACCAAGGCGTTATTTGCACCCGATTGTGAAAATACCAAGGCGTTATTTGCACCGATTGTGAAAATACCAAGGCGTTATTTGCACCCGATTGTGAAAATACCAAGGCGTTATTTGCACCCGATTGTGAAATACCAAGGCGTTATTTGCACCCGATTGTGAAAATACCAAGGCGTTATTTGCACCCGATTGTGAAAATACCAAGGCGTTATTTGCACCCGATTGTGAAAATACCAAGGCGTTATTTGCACCCGATTGTGAAAATACCAGGCGTTATTTGCACCCGATTGTGAAAATACCAAGGCGTTATTTGCACCCGATTGTGAAAATACCAAGGCGTTATTTGCACCCGATTGTGAAAATACCAAGGCGTTTTGCACCCGATTGTGAAAATACCAAGGCGTTATTTGCACCCGATTGTGAAAATACCAAGGCGTTATTTGCACCCGATTGTGAAAATACCAAGGCGTTATTTGCACCCGATTGTGAAATACCAAGGCGTTATTTGCACCCGATTGTGAAAATACCAAGGCGTTATTTGCACCCGATTGTGAAATACCAAGCGTTATTTGCACCCGATTGTGAAAAACCAAGGCGTTATTTGCACCCGATTGTGAAAATACCAAGGCGTTTATTTGCACCCGATTGTGAAAATACCAAGGCGTTATTTGCACCCGATTGTGAAAATACCAAGGCGTTATTTGCACCCGATTGTGAAAATACCAAGGCGTTATTTGCACCCGATTGTGAAAATACCAAGGCGTTATTGCACCAGATTGTGAAAATACCAAGGCGTTATTTGCACCCGATTGTGAAAATACCAAGGCGTTATTTGCACCCGATTGTGAAAATACCAAGGCGTTATTTGCACCCGATTGTGAAAATACCAAGGCGTTATTTGCACCCGATTGTGAAAATACCAAGGCGTTATTTGCACCCGATTGTGAAAATACCAAGGCGTTATTTGCACCCGATTGTGAAAATACCAAGGCGTTATTTGCACCCGATTGTGAAAATACCAAGGCGTTATTTGCACCCGATTGTGAAAATACCAAGGCGTTATTTGCACCCGATGTGAAAATACCAAGGCGTTATTTGCACCCGATTGTGAAAATACCAAGGCGTTATTTGCACCCGATTGTGAAAATACCAAGGCGTTATTTGCACCCGATTGTGAAAATACCAAGGCGTTATTTGCACCCGATTGTGAAAATACCAAGGCGTTATTTGCACCCGATTGTGAAAATACCAAGGCGTTATTTGCACCGATTGTGAAAATACCAAGGCGTTATTTGCACCCATTGTGAAATACCAAGGCGTTATTTGCACCCGATTGTGAAAATACCAAGGCGTTATTTGCACCCGATGTGAAAATACCAAGGCGTTATTTGCACCCGATTGTGAAAATACCAAGGCGTTATTTGCACCCGATTGTGAAAATACCAAGGCGTTATTTGCACCCGATTGTGAAAATACCAAGGCGTTATTTGCACCCGATTGTGAAAATACCAAGGCGTTATTTGCACCCGATTGTGAAAATACCAAGGCGTTATTTGCACCCGATTGTGAAAATACCAAGGCGTTATTTGCACCCGATTGTGAAAATACCAAGGCGTTATTTGCACCCGATTGTGAAAATACCAAGGCGTTATTTGCACCCGATTGTGAAAATACCAAGGCGTTATTTGCACCCGATTGTGAAAATACCAAGGCGTTATTTGCACCCGATTGTGAAAATACCAAGGCGTTATTTGCACCCGATTGTGAAAATACCAAGGCGTTATTTGCACCCGATTGTGAAAATACCAAGGCGTTATTTGCACCCGATTGTGAAAATACCAAGGCGTTATTTGCACCCGATTGTGAAAATACCAAGGCGTTATTTGCACCCGATTGTGAAAATACCAAGGCGTTATTTGCACCCGATTGTGAAAATACCAAGGCGTTATTTGCACCCGATTGTGAAAATACCAAGGCGTTATTTGCACCCGATTGTGAAAATACCAAGGCGTTATTTGCACCCGATTGTGAAAATACCAAGGCGTTATTTGCACCCGATTGTGAAAATACCAAGGCGTTATTTGCACCCGATTGTGAAAATACCAAGGCGTTATTTGCACCCGATTGTGAAAATACCAAGGCGTTATTTGCACCCGATTGTGAAAATACCAAGGCGTTATTTGCACCCGATTGTGAAAATACCAAGGCGTTATTTGCACCCGATTGTGAAAATACCAAGGCGTTATTTGCACCCGATTGTGAAAATACCAAGGCGTTATTTGCACCCGATTGTGAAAATACCAAGGCGTTATTTGCACCCGATTGTGAAAATACCAAGGCGTTATTTGCACCCGATTGTGAAAATACCAAGGCGTTATTTGCACCCGATTGTGAAAATACCAAGGCGTTATTTGCACCCGATTGTGAAAATACCAAGGCGTTATTTGCACCCGATTGTGAAAATACCAAGGCGTTATTTGCACCCGATTGTGAAAATACCAAGGCGTTATTTGCACCCGATTGTGAAAATACCAAGGCGTTATTTGCACCCGATTGTGAAAATACCAAGGCGTTATTTGCACCCGATTGTGAAAATACCAAGGCGTTATTTGCACCCGATTGTGAAAATACCAAGGCGTTATTTGCACCCGATTGTGAAAATACCAAGGCGTTATTTGCACCCGATTGTGAAAATACCAAGGCGTTATTTGCACCCGATTGTGAAAATACCAAGGCGTTATTTGCACCCGATTGTGAAAATACCAAGGCGTTATTTGCACCCGATTGTGAAAATACCAAGGCGTTATTTGCACCCGATTGTGAAAATACCAAGGCGTTATTTGCACCCGATTGTGAAAATACCAAGGCGTTATTTGCACCCGATTGTGAAAATACCAAGGCGTTATTTGCACCCGATTGTGAAAATACCAAGGCGTTATTTGCACCCGATTGTGAAAATACCAAGGCGTTATTTGCACCCGATTGTGAAAATACCAAGGCGTTATTTGCACCCGATTGTGAAAATACCAAGGCGTTATTTGCACCCGATTGTGAAAATACCAAGGCGTTATTTGCACCCGATTGTGAAAATACCAAGGCGTTATTTGCACCCGATTGTGAAAATACCAAGGCGTTATTTGCACCCGATTGTGAAAATACCAAGGCGTTATTTGCACCCGATTGTGAAAATACCAAGGCGTTATTTGCACCCGATTGTGAAAATACCAAGGCGTTATTTGCACCCGATTGTGAAAATACCAAGGCGTTATTTGCACCCGATTGTGAAAATACCAAGGCGTTATTTGCACCCGATTGTGAAAATACCAAGGCGTTATTTGCACCCGATCGTGAAAATTACAATTTTTATCAACAATACAAAACAGGATGTCAAATTCCTACAATTCAGAGGGCAAGGAATCCAAAAACTACAGTTAAAGAGGCCATAATATCATTCATTTAATGGTAAGCATAACGGACAATTCCACTGGAATCAGTAACATTTAAATGCCATAAATAGATTATTTTTTAAAATGTTTTATTTCTGGCACCAAAATTTGTAGAGTGAAGCATTTCTGCCATTAAACCTAGTTTAGACCCGTTAACATCACTTGTTAGGTTTTGAGGAACTTCCCTATGGCTGTAACACCCATCACCATTTTCTCAACTAGACTTTGGACTAGCTATGGTAGATTTAGTGTTTTATTGTTTTTTCTAAACATTTTATTTTCAGAAAGTTGTATACAAATCTTTACATGAATAATATTTGGTTACACAAACAGTATATTGTTCATTGTGCTCACAAAAGTGGATCTAAGAGAAGCACCTATTACAATAAGTTTAGTGTGTGTTTGGTTTGTAACTAAAATTCAACAGGAGAGCAGTGAAATCCTCATCTGATATTTTGTACACACATCCTGATGTAGTAATTGGTGCAATGAGTATTCTCAATATATTTGACTTTGGAATCCAGCAGATATCATCCCAAGTTGGCCAAGAGAATGTCTGTCTTGGACCGTGAGGTGTCATAAATTTAACCTCAAAGTCATCAGATTCCTTATCAACATCAGTAATCACTCCAATCCACCAATGACTGTCATACATAGCAGCAACATAATCATGTAGTTTAGGTATCAGTGTTGTTGATACAGTGGATGGTGAACTGAAAAAAGAAAATGTTCCTGAAAGTTCCTCATCCGCTGCAGTTCTTTTGTAGGAGATGCAGCTAATCTTTTCTGGAATGAAGACATGAAAGCTTCTTGTTCCAGGAACAGTTGTTCCAATTTTGAACCTTTCTTCTAAAGTGGCTCTTACTGGTATAAGTTCGTCTTTTGCAATATAAAAGAAGTATTGAAGGCATGCTGCTCTTACTAAAAATGAAAGCTTGAATGGCAGAAATAATCTGATCTTTCTCTGTTAGAGTTAAACTTTTATGAAGCAGTTTTCTTTTAATAGTTCCACCAAGACCATCACATGGAGATTTTTCATGACTGGTTGCAAAGAAGTTCCATGTTGTATCGAGTTCAAAATCTTGTTTGTGAAAGATTAAATTAAGAAAATTAAGTTTTTGTATTGACCGGAGCATCCATCAGAGAAATATTCAGTTTTTTGAGATATGGGGCAAATACGAATGAATGAAAGAACAGAACAGTTTGAAGATGATAAACAAATCTAGTGTCATGTTCAAGGTCATCAGAGAAAAAGTCAAATGATTATGTCTGAAGCTTACCAGAGGAATCCACATGATATGACACACTAGGATGGATAGTACATTGTTGCTTAGTCCAGTGCCACCCTTGAACTGCATCCTGAATGGCCATTGAATAATTTTCAGCAAAATCAGCAAGAATGATGCAGGTTGAAGGATTCACTGAAAGTTCTTGTTTTAGTTTGTTGAGGTAACATGCTTGACATTTGGAAATGTAGGAATGGGATGTCATATTGTCAATTTTAGAAGCCAAAAACTCAAAGAATTCAAAAGGATCCATAACCACTGGCACTATTGTTGTACAATCGGTAGATTGCCACTGCTGGAATGTAATTTGGTCATGTTCATCAAAATCTGGAAAGGATTCTTTAAGAAAGTTGATCAGTCTTTCTTTACAGGGCAATTTGAACAACGATGTACCATACATAGCTTGCTCGACAAATCACATACAACCATCTGCATTAAATGTTTGTAATCCAGGTTCAATGCATGGGCAGCAAGGACAGCATTCTGATATATGGAGCAAACACAGATGGAATGCCCACCAGCAGAGCCAACAACCTTACACCACTTTGGACAAAGTGAGCAGAATTTTGAAAAACCTATTTTCACGTCTGGATGTCTATCTTTAAACGAACAGTACAGTTCTTTCAGGTTGCAAAGAAGCAGTCTTTTTTGTTTATGGACTTTGTATGATATACTAATGGGTCATTCCAGCTCAATTGGTACAGGGGTGGTCGGGTGACCATCTCCGATTTTCTTCAAATTTTCAGGGTTGATTCATACACCATTCAATAGCTTAAATCTAAAATTTTAGCTTCCTCAGTCAAAAACTTTTAATTTTATGGTTGCTTCGACAAAAAATGCCCATGTTGGGCTTGATCGGCCAACGCCTTCATTTTGAGAGGCCTTGAAAAGTGTCTTCTAATAGGAGTAGAAGCTTCAAATTTGTCATGCTAATACAACTTCTGGTGGGCTTTTCAATTTTGCAAGCAAAAAGGCTGTGGAACAAATAGTTTCTAAGATACAAGGGCTTAAATATGGCTCCATTTTGAAGCTTGCATCAATTCCTCCCACTTTTATGACTACCATTTTCAAAAGTTTTAGTTCTACATCAATCACAGCTGTTTTAATACTCCTAATAGTCTCTATGGGTTGTAAATTTATGAGTGAAATAAAAAAATAACCAAAAAAGGATTTATTTTTATTTTTAAAAATTTCCAAAAGTTGATATTTTCACAAAATTTGCAAAATTAACATCAACTTTGGGGCTTAATATAAAGGTGTCCAAAATTAGTCAGGGAGTTGATACTTCTAGTAAAGAAAGATACATATATGTAAAAAAACATACATTAAGGAATAGATCTCAACTCAACTCCTTCATATAGTTTTGGTGATTCAAAGAAAAGTGCTTTTTATGAAAAATCACAAATTTTTGCAAAATTTGTAAATTTTAAAATTTCTATTTGACATTGAATTGTAATTTTACTTCCATTTTATTACTTAAGTTGATTTACAATTGTAATAATGTGTAAATAAGTCTAAAATATATAAGAAATTTAATATGTCTGTCAAAACAACCAGCGACTCGAAGGGCTCTGGGTAGCTCATTTCGCTTTGTATATTCTTATAAATGTGAAACATGATGGTTAACTCTTTGATGACCATTATACATTTCTTTGAACTTAAAAGTTTAAGTTTTATTGTGTTTTACAATTAGATATTAGTAACTATAGTCACTTAAATGACCCATTTTTGGGTTAATTTTCCGACAACTAAACGATACCTGTATAAACATGTAGATGTATTTGTAGAAACGTTGCATCATTGTACAATTTATATTATTATTTCCTTGGGACAAATATGTCCTTTGGTCCTCAAAGAGTTAATCATTAATGTCCAGGCCTATTTTATAGATCATGATCTTTTATTTTCAGAAAATTTAACTAGAGCAATTAACTTAATTTTACTGCCTGTAATAATGGCTTATTCTAATCAAGAATCAAAGTGCAGCTTTGGTATGTACTTTGATGATCCATGTCATGAACACAGACTCACCAGGAAGGTGGGTATGTATACCTTACAGGAGCTGACAGATGAAACAAGGAAACTGCTATTGCGGAGAACAAAAGCAACTGTAATCAACCCAAATAGTGCTACTGTATGCTACCACCATGAAAAAATGTTTGGAATGCATTACCACCAAATGCAACGTAGCTGCCAAGATCCATGGAGAAATCATCGAAAGAAGATAAGTAAGTAAATATAGGTACTAATATATTTATATTTCATAAAGGAGTTTATATTGTAAATTGTAACCTAAATTAGCTATTTAATTTTAATAGGGTGGGCTATATACTGTGCTACTGAATGCATACGGTATGTTTTGAATATTTTATACAAATAGCCTATAACCAAATGTTGAGGTTTTAAAATTATTTTCCAATGTGTTTAGAGTTTACATTACCCTACTTTATTTGCAGAATCACTACAAATTATTGACAAAGACATAGCAACTAGACTGAATCTGATACCAAGACAGAAACTTTGCTCAACATGCTTCTCTAGAGCCAAGACGATTGAAGATGAAAAAGACTCAGGTAGTGATGAATATGTTCCAGAAGAAATAGTTAAGGAGACATTTGATGAAACGTTAGGTTCACTAGAATGCTCACCCATTAAGTATGTAAGAGCAAGAGATCGAAAGTTTTACGCGAAAAGGAAACTAAAGCAAATTGAAACATCAACAAAATCAAAGCTGTCAAAAGTACTTCATATGAAGCCTAGCATTTTGGATGAGGAAGCGGAGAAACCTATAGAGAGTGAGGAAGAAAAGTGTTATCAGCATATGATAGAGGAACTGAAAGAAAAGTGTAAAACTAGTACCAGACAAGAAAAGATACAAATTCTAACACTCCTTCCAATTGGTAAAACCTGGTCCAGAGAAAGAATTATGAAAGAATTTGAAGTGTCAGCCAGAATGGTTAATGCTGTGAGGGCCTTAAAGAGAAAAGAAGGTATCCTTCCTATAATGAGAAATAAAAAGAGTAGCAAGGGTATAAGCGATGAAATAAAGGAAAGAGTGATAGAATTTTTCCAAAACAATGAATATACTAGAGAAATGCCCTGGTAAAAAAGACTACAAATCAAGAAAAACACCAAGGGAAGGTTCACAAGCAGAAAATACTGTTGTTGACAAATATCAGAGAATTATATACGCTTTACAAAAATAAATATCCAAACAACAAAATCTCCAAATCAAAGTTTTTGAACTGAGACCAAAATGGTGTATGGGTGTGGGGAGTAAAGGATCACACAATGTATGCATTTGTGAAATACACCAGAACTTTAAACTTTTATGTGAATCACTCCCCGTCAAAGTAGAATTAAGAGAGTTACTAGGGAAAATAGTCTGCAACACTGAAACCAGAAACTGCATGATTAATAACTGCAAAACATGTCCTGGTTTAAATGAATTACGGGATTGGCTTCTTACCATTTTTGAAAACAATGATTATGACATGGATGATGAGGTTTCCTTTAAGCAGTGGCTTCATACAGACCATACCCAACTGGTCACAATGACAAAAAGTGTTTGAATGTAGTAGAAGACATGTGAAAGTGCAAAAAAGTTGAAAGTACACCATTTCATAGCAAAAGCCCAATCAAAATATTTGTCTGACTGTAAAGAAAACCTCAATGATTCTACAGCATTAGTGCTTATTGACTTCTCTGAAAACTATAGTTTTATAATTCAGGATGCCGTACAAGGGCATCACTGGGACAATATCCAGGCTACCTTGCATCCGGTAGTCTGCTATCAAAAACTTGATGGTGAACTAAAAGTTACAAATTTTTGTGTAATATCGGATTCACTTACACACAACACAACTGCAGTTCATTCTTTTTTATGTGAAGCCTTGAAATTACTTAAAAGTCAGAATCCTAAACTAAAACATATTTGTTACTTTAGCGATGGTGCAGCAAGTCAATATAAAAACTATAAAAACATCATCAATTCAGTGTTACATGAAAAAGATTTCCAACTAACATGTGAATGGAACTTTTTTGCCACCTCTCACGGAAAGAGCCCCTGTGGTGGCACCGTCAAAAGGTTAGTTGCCCAGGCAAGTCTACAAGCAACAAGTAAAGGTCACATCACCAATCCAAGAGAGATGCTTGATTGATGCAAATCTAATATTAATGGTATACAATTTCTGTACATTGATTCGGCTAAAATTGAGGAAAATGCTAATTTATTTGAGTTAGAAAAAAGGTACTGTATTCCTTAATTAAGACAATCCCAGGAACCCGTTCATATCACTGCTTTAGACCTTCATCAACAGGCATTAAACTGTACAAAATTTCTAGTGATGAAAATTTCTTTAACGTACAACTTTCCTTCCTCAATGCTACACAAGAAAATGTGGCTTACCAATATAAACCTGGTACATATGTGGCCTGTTTCTATGAAGGTGACTGGTTTGTTGGAAACATAGTTGAAGTGGGTGATACTGAGAAGGATCTATTAGTAAATTTTATGAAAAAGAATCCTTTTAAATGGCCTGAACAAGAGGACATTTGCTGGATTCCATTCGAACATGTTTTGTGTTCAATTGAACCACCTACAGTTGCTGGGAAAATGGGGAGACAGTACAAGTTATCAAATGATTGTTTATCTAAAATTGAGGAGTATTTTAAAAAAAGCCTAAGTAACTACAGACCTGTATCAAGCTGAATAATAAATTGCCAATTTATGGCTGTGAGGCCATGGAGTGTTGAAGACAATCAGACTTAAAGCCTGAGTACAATAATAAATTCCTGAGTCAGTGTCTAAACATAAGAGTTATTAGCTATATATAAGTTTACATACGAATTTACATAAAACAACATATTAAAAAAAGAATATGAACTTATAGCCAATAATTCACATGCTTAAAAACTCAGGAATTCATTATTGTATATAGCTAAGTACTGTACACTTGTATTAAGGGAAGTAATACAACAAAGCTACTTAAATTTAAGGTTTTGTACTGAAAATGGTGGTTACTGCTAGTTTATCTGTACTAACTGCATAATTTAAATTACTAGGAAGTGCTTAAAGAGCAGTAGAACACGGTTCTACATGATTTACTTAGGTAGATCCAAGTATTGAGCCTACAAGCTGGTCCATCTGTTGTGTTAACTGCAAATGTAGTAATAATCTAGGTATATATTATGTCTTTTTTATGAGTAAAACTTATTTAGATAATTTAACATTTGTGAATTAACTTACCAAGTAATAAAATGGAAGTAAAATTACAATTCAATGTTGTAAAAAGAAATTTAAACATTTCAAAATTTTGAAAAAATTCAGAATTTTTCACAAAAAGTACTTTTCTTTGAATAGCCAAAACTATATGAAGGAGTTGAGTTGAGATCTATTCCTTAATATATGTTTTTGTACACATATGTATCTTTCTTTACTAGAAGTATCAACTCCCTGACTAATTTCGGACACCTTTATATTAAGCCCCAAAGTTGATGTTAATTTTGCAAATTTTGTGAAAATATCAACTTTTGGAAATTTTTAAAAATAAAATAAATCCTTTTTTGGTTATTTTTTTATTTCACTCATAAATTTACAACCCATAGAGACTATTAGGAGTATTAAAACAGCTGTGATTGATGTAGAACTAAAACTTTTGAAAATGGTAGAGTCGTAAAAGTGGGAGGAATTGATGCAAGCTTCAAAATGGAGCCATGTTTAAGCCCTTGTAACTCAGAAACTATTTGTTCCACAGCCTTTTAGCTTGCAAAATTGAAAAGCCCACCAGAAGTTGTATTGGCATGACAAATTTGAAGCTTCTACTCCTATTAGAAGACACTTTTCAAGGCCTCTCAAAATGAAGGCATTGGCCAATCAAGCCCAACATGGGCATTTTTTGTCGAAGGTGGGGGCCATTTAAGCGACCATAAAATTAAATGTTTTTGACTGAGGAAGCTAAAATTTTAGATTTAAGCTATTGAATAGTGTATGAATCAACCCTGAAAATTTGAAGAAAATCGGAGATGGTCACCCGATGAACTTTCTGAAATCTGTACCAGTTGAGCTGGAATGACTCTCCTGAGGAAGGTCTCTCTTGCCTTTTGTTTGATGGAAGAAGAGATGACACAAAAGTTCTCCTAGAGGTAGAGGGAATGGACAAAGTTTCCCAGTCTCATCAAAGAAGAACACTACTCTGTGTGTTCCGAACCTGGTGGCTGCTATTTGTTTAACTTTGTTCCTGAAGCAGAAGTAGAAGGCAAGAAACATGCAGAGGCAATTGCTGATCAAATATGTTGGCTTCAAGAAAGAAGACTTGACAGTTCACTGCAGGCCGTTGGTGGAGACTCAACTGCGGTGAACACTGGATGGCAGGGTGGTGTTATGACGCATTTAGAGAGAGAACTTGGAAGAAGGCTTGTTTGGATTGTGTGTGATTTGCACACAGGGGAACTACCTCTTCGTTGTCTCATCCAGGAACTTGATGGTCCTACAAAGAGCAACAACAAGTGGTCAGGCCCCCTTGGCAACATGCTAGATGAAGCAACGGAATTAGAAATAAATACAAAATTTCCAAAAGTCGAAGTAGGCCCTCCCTTTCCAGTGTTGTCTGAAGAAGTTATCAAAGACCTCAGCATGAATCAATCTTACGCTTATTGTATTGTTCAAGCAATCAGATCAGAAGAGTTGCCTCAAAATCTGGCTCTCTTGGAGATTGGACCCGTAAGTCACAGTTGTTGGTTAACTACAGCAACTCATTTCTGCAGGATTTGGGTTTCCAAACATGCACTGAAGGGCAAAATGCTACAGAATTTGATGTTAATTGTTGAATTTATTATTGGGTTTTATCTTCCTCACTGGTTCAATGTAAAACTTAATCCAATGTGGATGGAGGGAGCAACCACATCTTGTTTCAATTACAACTACTGAGAACCCAAAGGAAAGTAGTGGTGGACATCGTGTTACCTGTGGTGAGAAGGTCTGCTTGGTATGCTAGGCCAGAGGCAGTTTTGCAAGCAATACTCTACAGCCAATATACCAAAGAGCGAACTGAGGCTGTGGAAATCATTCTAAAGCTTAGAGGAACATCACTAGATGATGACCAGCTGGGAGACTGCTCTGTTCAGACAAGGAAGGTACTTCCGATAAACATCAATGCCACGAAATTGTCAGAATTAATTAACTTGAGTTCAGAAGTTTTGGAGCCACCACTGACAACATGTATAACAAACAAAGATTTAACACAATTTAAAGAGGCCCCAATGCAAGTGCCAAAGTGGCCGCCTCACACTCAGAGTGTGGAGAGATGTGTGAAAATGTTCACAGAAGCAGCTAGTCAAGTTTACAGTCACGAGAGGCAAGAAGTCTACATCAAAGCGCAAGTAGCAAGCCGAATGCTGATGTTAAGGAACCGCAGCAAAAAGGACATGACTGCATTGGTTACTTTCAAATAAAGACTCTGAATGATATCTTATTGCCACTTTAAATATTGATAGGATGTTTGCGCACATTTGTTATTTTGTTACAAATTTATGGAAAAATGGAATTTTTGAATTAAAATTGATGTAGGTAGGAGTTATTTTTTATTGTTTTTGAAGCAAGGATATTATTTTGTATGCCAAATGATTACGTTAAATTGCTACCAAATCACATGATTTTCAATTTAGTCATTTCACCCCCAAAATTGACATACCCTATTGCGATGCGCTTGTAACAAAATTACAAAATTTAACTTGTGAAATATGTGCAATTTAGGGTGCATCAAAAATGGCAACTTTCAAAAATTGATTTGGCCCTACGTTATTATGGTTACATTCCCTAAAAAAAATTCACATGCAAAATTTCAGGTCAATTGATTAATATCTACTGGGTCCACCTAGCTCCTAAACTTTTACAAAAATGACAGTTTTTGGGATAAATTTCCTTAAATTATTTTTTTCACATATACCTTTATTTTATTGAATTGAATGATCCTTAAGGTACTATAGGCCTAGTATGTTTAGTTTGCTTGTGTTTAAGCCATAGCTACTATTAATAAACATCATTTGCCATCATGAAATACCTATAGCTATTTTTTCTTATTTTCAGGCATGTAGACTACTTTAATATTAATCTATGTTTCTATTACAGGTCAATTTTTGATATACTGTATGTTGGTGATAATAGTTGATATATGATATAATGGATAATAGTGGTAAAGCCAGTGAAGCCACTTCTAGTGGTAAAACTTGTTCAAGTGGTGCAGATAAAGTTGATGTAAAAACACGAAAAAAACCCTCTATATTTGGATTAGGTCCTGGCATCACAAATAATGATGCAAAAATTGTAGGATGTCGCTTGCCAACAAGTGAACAAGTTCTTAGATGTTTCCTATTTCACTAGCAACAGGGTCTAAAAGAGAGAAGAACTAAGCGAGATATAGCTAAAACTGTTTTAACAGAAATTCAACCATTCTACAATAAAGCCAACATACCAATGATTACTGAGAAAAAGCATGTGAGAAAATAATTTCGTTGTCAGAAAAGAATGCGAAACTGAGAGAGAAATTCCATTGAAAAGAAGAGAGCTACAAAGTACAAAGACAAGACTAGAAGATATGGAAATGCAACTTAAAATGACTTTTCCACTGTGGATTAAAAATGCCGAAAAAATTATGAGTAATCCAGAAGATATACAATTTCTTCAATCTATGCAAGGGGATAGAATTGCTTCTTTTGGAGCTCATGATCAAACTTTAGTATCCAAAATGAAGTGCATTAATTTTCGAAAATGTGAAGAAAATGTGAGAAAAGAAAAGGAATTGAGAGACACTGAAGCTTCTTGCAGTTATGAATTAGAAAGCAGTAGCACAAGCGATACAACTACCATTGAGAGTGAGTCAGAAGCTAATGATGGAGCTGAAAAAGATGGAAAATCCACACAGTCAACAGTCTGTTTAGGTACTCAAGCTATCATTCCTCATGACATTCTGAAAAGACCGAAACTTGGTTCTTTGGCATCAAGAATGAAAATGACTCCGGCACAACAGGCTGCATTCACAAAAGCTTTTGTTGAAGAATGTGGTGGTAACACTAAGGCAGTGGCAACTTCATATGCTACAGCTGATAGAGCAAGACGCGAAGCAGCCCAAAAAATTTCAAATTCCATTAAAAAATCCTGGAATCCTCCTAAATTGGCCTCTCTTCATTGGGATTTGAAAATAATTTCTACTCTTGCAGGATAAATATGTTACAGAAGAACGATTAGCTGTATCAGTTAGAAATTCAATGGATCTCAAACTACTTGGTATTGCATCATATCATCCTAGTGCTGGTGGCAGTGGCCAATCTGAGAAAAACTTGACTGAAGAAGTTATGAAGCTACTGAAATTGTGGAACTGCTCCGATTCAATAGTGAACTTGGTTTTCGACACTACAGCAACCAACACGGGACATTAGGCCTGTTCAAAAATCAACTTTTTCTTATTTTCATAGGTTTCTGTACATTTTCCCATGCTTTTTGACCTGAAAAAGCCGAAAATCACAACTATTTTGACCTAGGATGTTGGGAAGCATTGCTGCATGAAGCTTTAAATTTTCTGCCTTGAAATTGGCCAAAGCGCCAATTCCGGGGTCCCTTGAATTGTGTTTTGCACTTTAACTTTTGATCTAAACAAGATAGAGCAACAAATTAGGTATCAAATGAAAGAGCATAAAATTAATAAATAATAATAATAAATAAATAATAATTAATAATAATAATAATAATAATAATTATCTATCATTTTTCAGGAAACAACAGAAACTCAATCAGAATCTAGAAAACCATCTACAAGTTACAACTTCATAATGGCATTAAGCAAGGAGCTGAGGGAGCTCCGTGGGCACACAGTTGATATCTCAGAACCTCCACGTACTGTCCACAGGCAGGTGTCAACTGGGCCATCTACCAGATCTCTCACTGAAACTTTCCTGGTTGGATACCCTTCAGCTTTTATCAGTGGTTCCCAGCTTCCCACCAACAGACAGGCGTTCCAGTATTTCCTTAATCTTCAGAATTTACCGGAAAATGCAGGGAGGCCCATGGTTCAAGACCTTGCATATGAAACAGTTGAATCTATCATCCCATTCTGGCAGATGGCTAGGATCAAGACAATGACCAAGTACAACGCAATGAAGCTCTTCATGAAACTACATGAGAAACATCGTGCTCTGGTGAAAAGCAAAGGAAGAGCAAGTAACCCTGGAGGAAAAAGAGGAGCATTTGTGCTGGAATTAGACAGCCTGTTCGATATAGGAGCTCCAGATGCAATCCAGGAAATACAGAACAACAGACTGTTATCCAGAGAGAAGAAAGATGAGGATATCAGGTTCTACGAGGACCAAAAGACTGAGAGGAAAGGTCATATGTCTGGTCATGACTTTTGAGACAAGATCCCTGCAGCAAGCAGCGAGGAATGAAAGACTGCAGCATAGACAAGAACAAGGTAAAACTAATTACTTTGAACGTTACAAAAAGTTTTAAGTTTTACTCCATTGCGATATTTAGCATGTACTTAACAATTACTGTCTTAACATGTTGTTGTACTATTTTACAGCTGCAGCAGAACAAGAGGCAGTTGTTCATGTGGATGACATTACCTGGGGTGACTCAACTGACAACGACGCTAACACAGAGGACATGGATTACCATCAGCCTCATCCTGGATGTTCTCACCATGAAGACACTGTGACTAGTGTGACTTTGACGTTTCCAAGGAAGGTCATGGAATGTGATGTCATCTGCAATACAGCTGATCGTCTTGGTTTATCAGACAATCAAGTTACTGCCATGGTTTCTGCCACCTTGAAAGCTGGAGGGGCTGATCTGGATAACTTCGTCATCTCAACCTCATCTCAACCTCATCTCAACCTCATCTCAACCTCAACAACACGTCGCAACAGAATGCTGTCCAGGTATAATATCAGCCAGAGTCACATGTCCAAGTTTTGTGAAAACCCCCCACAGTACGCTGCCTTACACTGGGATGGAAAGTTGCTCAAAGATGTCTTGGGCAGTGAACCTGGAAGTACCTCAGAGACTTTAGCTGTGCTAGTGTCTGGTCCACCTTCATACACTGAAGGAAAGTTATTGGTAGTACCTGTCATCGACAATTCTTCTGGCACAGCTCAGGCTGAGGCTTCAATGGATTTACTGGAGACATGGGAACTTACGGATAATGGGTCATTCTCTGTCAGATCAACCAAAAAAAATTGAAATTAACACCCTCATCTCTCATATTTTGCTGAAATTTGGTTTATAGGGAGTTTGTGAGCCCTGAATCCATTTCTAAAATTATAAGGTCAATCCGACCAACGGTTCAAGAGATATGACCTCGGGCAATTTGAGGTCACTCGCGAGGTTACTAACATTTGGTGAGCCATAACTTGGGTAATAATTGTCATAATTATATAAAAGTATATATATTTAGAATCAGAAAACGACAAGGAATCCAAATATGCAAGTTTTAGAACTCTAGGTTGAAAAATAAAAAAGTTACACTGTAACCAAAATTTGAGGTCACGATTTGACCTCTGGGGTATCAAATGAGAATTTTTTTTTAAATGTAAAAAATGAAGGCATAGGTATTGGCTATTAGAATCAGCAAAAAAAGTTTGTTTATGTTAGTATTTTTCATGTAACTAACATATAAGTGAACACCATATTCATAAGTTGTGCGTCAATTCTACCTATTTTTTCACACTTAAGCTCATAATTTGACCTATAGAAATTAAAATTACATTTTTTATAGATATAAAAAACAAAGTCAGAGTTCTTTGTACTAATAGAAACAATCATAAAAAGTTTGTTTATGTTGGTACTTTTCATGTAACTAACTTATAAGTGAACACCATATTTATAAATTGCTTGTCATTTCAAGGAATTTTTATATCTAGCTATCAATTTGACCTCAAGCTCCAAGAATTTAATAAAAATTGTATTTCACTGCTAATCTACACTGGCAATAATAGTTATAATAGTGAAAGGGGAAGACTAAGCTCACATGTAGCCTAAACAAACCTGTTGAAACATGTTGCTACTTGTCTAAGTGCAGAATCAACACAGATAGTTGCAAAATTCCTTGTCTACAGGTTAGTACAGTTCCAGCCAGCACTGTGGGTGGCTGGTGGGTATGGTGTTTTAATGAGCCTCAGAGACTATCAAGGCCTAAAATATTAAGTGTGTATAGCTATATATTTTCTAAAAAATATATATTACCTAATTGTAAATCCTATATCTTTACAGATCAAAATACAATGGTTTGGCACTTGAAATACTGCCAGGACCCTATTCAAAAACACAAGAAACACATAACAATCAATCTTAGAAAAGTGACTGATGTACTTGTTGAAAAATGTGCTGGAAGAGTGAAAAAAGACTCATTGTTGTGTGTGAACTGCTGGACACTGATAATGAAAAACCCCACTATACTTAAGTACCACTGAAAACAACGAGTCTGAGCAGGATTCAAATGAATCATCTACTATCAGTGGCTTGAGTAACATCTCTTCAATTCAAGATCTGGACAATGACAGTGATTACTTGATAAAGGAAAATCCTTCAACTTCAGTTGAACCAGTTCTAGCATTTCTGGACCAAACACCAGTTAAAAAAAGTAAGTAATAAATTAATATAATAACTTATACTTTACTACAAGGTCTGTTTGATCTACTATATAGCCAATTATATAGCATTTAAGGTACTATAATTAATATTTAATTACTAATATTCAGGTGTGTGAAACCTTTTTTTCTGTTCTTTTCAGAAGGGCTGTCATTAAGCCAGAAAAAGCGCAAGGCTCGTGGTAAGCTATCATCTGCTCAGAAACACCTGAAGGAGAGGCTAGAACTCAGTTATGGTGTTCAAATTACCGAGGAGGTAAGTGATACTTCAAAACCTGAAACTAAATCTGAAAAACATCTAGACAAATTAATGAATGAATTGAAACAGTCATTCCTGGAGAGCAAATGTCACCATCACAAACTACAAATATTGACACTCTCACCATACACAATTGAAAAAACAGCTAGTTTCTTTCAAACTACAACATACATGGTGAAAAGAAGCCGTTCACTTAAATCAGAACATGGAATCCTTCCGAAGATTCCACTAATGAGCAAAGGAAAAGTGATATCTGAAGAACACAAAGATATAGTTAGAAGATTCTATGAGTCAGAAGAGGTTAGTCGTATGTGTCCTGGCCAAAAGGATTGCGTGAAAGTTATCAGTGCTGAAGGTGCAATGAAGGTGCAAAAACGATTGGTCCTCGGGAATTTAAGAGAGATGTTTGAACTATATAAAAATGATGAAAAGAATCCCAAAATAGGATTTTCCACATTTGCAAAATTACGGCCATCATATTGTGTGCTTGCCGGTAGTGGTGGGACTCATTCTGTCTGTGTCTGCACATACCATCAAAATCCAAAATTGCAGCTGGCTGCATTGGGAGAAAGAGGTCTTTCATACAAGGATCTTATGGATTACAGTGTCTGCAGTACAGAAAGAGAGACTTGCATGATGCAACTTTGCAATGATTGCCCAAGAGAGAGGTGTCCTGGATTTTCTTGAGTTACTTGACAGTGTGAAATCAGCTCCAAATGAAATATCTTACAAGCAATGGGTGACTGTTGACCGTTGTACAATGGTTGATAAGGTGGAGCCACTTCATGAATACTTATCATCCCTAAGCATGAAAATATCCCGCATGGTTCGTCATCACTTTGTTGCTCAGCAACAATCACAGTACTTCAAGCAGTTGAAAGAAACACTACCACCTCAGAGCGAGGTAGTTATAGTAGGTGATTTCTCTGAGAATTATTCTTTCATTGTCCAGGATGCTGCCCAAGGGTTTCACTGGGACAATTCACAGTGTACAGTTCACCCTTTTGTCATCTATTATAGATCATCTGCAGACCAGGAACTTAGCCATTTTAGTGTCTGTTTCTTATCTGCATCACTAAAACACAACACTATAATGGTTTACTCATTCATATTGAAGCTTATGACATATGTTAAATTCAGATGCCCACAATTGAAGAAGTTGCACTATTTCTCAGATGGATGTGCTGGCCAATATAAGAACAGATACAACTTCACAAATCTCTGTTACCATGAAGAGGATTTTGGTCTGTCTTGTGAATGGCACTTCTTTGCTACATCCCATGGCAAAAATGCATGTGATGGGATTGGAGGAACAGTGAAAAGAGCTACTGCTCGTGCCAGTTTGCAGAGAACTACAGAGAGGCAAATTCTTACACCAGAACACATGTTTCAGTTTTGTGAAGAAAACTTGAGCAAGAAGATAAATTTTTTCTTTGTAACTACAGCTGATTTGAAAGATGCAGAAGAACGGTTGGAACATCGATTCAAGGATAGTAGGGCTATTCCTGGAACTCAGAAATATCATAGATTTGTTCCCCTAAACAAGAAAGAACTGATGGTGTATCCCATTTCAAGTGGCATTGGAGAAAAGAAAAGAATAAGGAAAAGTCATTTTACTAATGAACCTGCAATGCTTGGTATCCTAAAATGTGTCAAACCAGGAGAGTATGTTGGCTGCATTTATGACATGCAAGTTTGGTATGGAATTGTGGAGGAATATTGTGAAGAGTTTGATGATTTCACTGTGAACTTTCTATATCCCTCTGGGTCATCAGGATCAAGTGCATATTATCCATCAAACAAGGATTCATGTGCAGTGCCAGGACATCATATATTAACTGTAATGAGTTGTCCTACCCTAAGAGGAGGCAGCAGAATTCAATACATTTTTCCACAAAAAGAAATTGATGAGAGCATCGAGCATACAAAAATTGTATTAGGCTAACACATGAATCCTCTAAGTAGGTCTTCCCCTTTCACTATTATAACTATTATTGCCAGTGTAGATTAGCAGTGAAATACAATTTTACATTTTTTGCCTTTGTTTTTATATCTATAAAAAAATGTAATTTTAATTTCTATAGGTCAAATTATGAGCTTAAGTGTGAAAAAATAGGTAGAATTGACACACAACTTATGAATATGGTGTTCACTTATATGTTAGTTACATGAAAAATACTAACATAAACAAACTTTTTTTTGCTGATTCTAATAGCCAATGCCTATGCCTTCATTTTTTACATTTAAAAAAAAAATTCTCATTTGATACCCCCAGAGGTCAAATCGTGACCTCAAATTTTGGTTACAGTGTAACTTTTTTATTTTTCAACCTAGAGTTCTAAAACATGCATATTTGGATTCCTTGTCATTTTCTGATTCTAAATATATATACTTTTATATAATTGTGACCATTATTACCCAAGTTATGGGTCGCCAAATGTTAGTGACCTCGCAAGTGACCTCAAATTTCCCGAGGTCATATCTCTTGAACCATTGGTCGGATTGACCTTATAATTTCAGAAATGGATTCAGGGCCCACAAACTCCCTATAAACCAAATTTCAGCAAAATCTGAGAGATGAGGGTGTTAGGCACTGGTTGATCTGACAGAGAATGACCCTAATGTTACTGCCCTTGTTTTTGACACTACATCCAGTAACAGTGGAGTTCACAGAGGAGCTGCCAAACTGCTAGAGAAAATGCTGAACAAAAAGGTGTTTTATCTGGCCTGTTGACATCACATCCTGGAAATCCTAGTAGGAGCAGTTTGGGAGAAACTGTTTGGGAAGGTGAAGGGGCCAGATAATCCCTGGTTTGAGCATCTGAAGGATGTTTGGACGGACTTGTCCAAGGAAAACCCAAAGATGCTGGCTATCAACAGCAAATGGCTGAAGGAAAAGAAGAACAGTGAAGAAATACTCCAAGACATTCTAACAGCAGAAAGGCTTCCAAGAGCCGACTACAGGGAAATGGCTGAACTGACAGTCATTGTTCTTGGAGGAATGCCTCCTCGAGGTATTCACTGGAGTCGACCAGGCACCATTCATCAGGCCAGATGGATGGCCAGAAACCTGTACTCCATGAAAATGCTGATGTTTGCAGATCAACTTGAGTACGACGAAGACTCAACACCTTCCTTGCGCTGTTCTACACTCCTGTATGGATGATGTCAATGTCTGCTGCAGATGCTCCCGTGAATGATCTAAGTCTAATCCAGGACATGTTGAAGTACAAGAAAACTGACCCAGAGCTTGCTGTTGCAGTACTTAATAAGATGGAAAACCACAAATGGTACCTGACGCAGGAAGTTGTGCCATTTGCCCTGTTCAGCAGTAGATTGAGTGACGCATTGAAGCACGACATTGCTGCCCAGTTACATGCCACTGAGAAGCCAGACAGCTTCAGAACAAGAAAGCCTCTATTCCAGAGAGTCACAGCTAAGACCACCCTGGTTGATCTCATTGGCCCAGAATCACATTTCCTGCTGGACATACTGAACATTGGATCCGAGTGGCTTCTGGAACCTGTCACGTCTTGGCCACAGAATGAGGACTACAGAAAAGCGTTGGACTATGTTAAGAATCTGAAAGCGGTGAATGACATTGCTGAACGTAGTGTCAAGATGATGAGCGACTTTGCAAATGTCATAACAACAGATGCCAAGCAAAGGGACTATCTCCTTCAAGCTGTGGAGTTCAACAGACGCCGCTTTGACAGCTTCAAGAAACAAACTCAACAACTGACTGTGTAAATGTCATTATGAAATTAATCATCATGTAATGCTTTCACTTCTTGATCGATTAGACTTGTGACAAAATGTTAATCTCAAATTTGTGTCATGAATAAGGCGCCTTGTCTGCCTTGAGTGTGAGAAAACGAATTTTGTGATATTTCTGAAATCTTTGTATGTACCAATGTGCCATTTCTTATTCCAAGACTATCATAATTGTATAAGTTAGAAAGAGGATTAAAAACACTTTAATTTGGTGCCTATTTTGTTGCTCTATCTTGTTTAGATAAAAAGTTATAGTGCAAAACATGATTCAAGGGACCCCGGAACTGGTGCTTTTGGCCGATTTCAAGGCAGAAAACTTAAAGCTCCATGCGGCAATGCTTCCCAACAACCTAGGTCAAAATGGTTGTGATTTTCGGCCTTTTCAGGTCAAAAAGCATGGGAAAAAGTACAGAAACCTATGAAAATAAGAAAAAGTTGATTTTTGAACAGGGCTAATGGGACATGTGAGCACTGCATGCATAACTATCCAACAAGAGATTGGACGGCCTTTATTATGGTCTGCATGCAGGCATCATGTTGGTCAAGTTATTATGAGTCGTGTGTTTCAGGACATGAAAGTAGAAACTTCGAGTGGACCAGAAATTAATGTCTTTAACAGATTTCAAGAAAAGTTTCAGTGGATTTCCAAGGATGAAAAATTGAAAAAAATTTACTTCAATCAGTACTCCAAAGCTGTCCAGGAGATTCTTCAGGAATGGACTGATTATGCAATTCAAATAAGTAATATAGAAAAGCAACATACACGATATGACTACAAACAATTTTCTGACTTAGTTGTGTTATACTTAAATGCAGGACCTAGTGATAAGGATATAACCCTTCAGCGACCTGGTGCTATACATAGAGCCAGATGGATGAGTAAAGCAATATATGCTCTAAAAATTGCATTACTAGAAGATAATATCTCAAAACTACCTTCAGTAACAATCACAAACAAGCAACAAATTCTGAAACTAAGAGACTGCAACCTTCATTTCACTGATTTACTACCCATGGTGGATGACCTGCTCTTCAGTTTTTGATGCACCATGGCACGATTTGCAGCTTTACAAAAAGCTTCTTAGATACGAGGAAGTAAACAAGCAAATAGCAAAAAGTGCTCTAACATCTTTGAAACGTCATCTCTGGTACCTTTCATCAGAGGTGATTCCTCTTGTATTATTCAGCGATTTGGTTCCAAAAAATGAACTTCGTGCTATAACAAACCATCTACTTTCCTATAAACCACACAAGATTGAGACAGTGGTTCCAGAAGGTAGACATGGATCTAGTTTTGGAAAGCCTAATTTCCCTACCAATCTATGATCAGAAACCACACTAGCTGACTTGGTTGACAAAAACTCATGGTTCATATTCTCTTCAGTACAGTTAGACTATGATTTTTTAATGGTTGAGATTGTTGAATGGAAAATAACAGCATCATTTATATCTTCCAAAGAAAAACTTTTGGCTATAAATGTCATAAATGATGGCTCTGAGAGGGCAGTAAAACTATGCAGTGACTTTTATGAGGCTGCAAGGACTGAAGAACATCTTCAAAATGTTCTCCAAGTTGTAGAAGCTGACAGAAAAGCCACTCCTAATCTGAGAAAGAGACAAGCTTCTTTATCATCTGTTTTAAAAGAAAAAAGGACAAAGAAGAAGAATTACGATATCAATTAGCAATAAATCAATTTTTACAAGTATTTTATCATGAAATAGCATTTTTAATAGGTGGAGGTGGTCGGTGGGATGCTTGGCAAGTTGGGTCCTTGTCCTGCATCCTGGTAACTCACTTCATGATTCTTAGAATAATACAAAAAAAAGTCTAAAAAGACAGATAATTTCATGAATTGAGGCTAAAACTTGCCTAAAACTAACTATATTTACAATTTTTTTTTCAAACAAAATCTAAAACTCTTACACATAAGATTTTCTAGTAAAACCATAAAATTCCACAATTGTGAAATTTTTATCTTCGAGGTGGACCCACTAAATATTGTCAGAACAGCTTGAAACATGGACACTGAAGGTTTGTTGGAGATTGTAACCATAATATCATAGGGCCGAATCAATATCCGAAGTTCAAAATTTCACCCCTTATAGGCTGATGCACCCTAAATTGTGCATCAATCAACCACTGCAAGCATCTAGTACGAAATTCAAAATCTGAATGAATTCAATAACAAATTTAAAAAAGTAGCGTAAGGTTTTGGAATTGTGTAAAAACGTTTTTGAATGTTTCAATACATATTTATATGATTTCAAGTGTTTAAGGCAAGAGTTCTGGATGATAGTTTCACTTTTCAGAAAAACAGACACATCATATAATGTCAATAACATATTATAACAAATGATAAATTGTGACATACACTAATGATGCCCCTCAAAGATATACTGCATATGTAAGTTATGTATGAAGATAAATCATCATTTCTACTCACACTGGCCACAAAATCATACAAAAACAAATCTTTGTTAACTTGACATTTGCTGATTGCTCCCATAATAAAGACAATAGGCAGTTCTTCAATACCGAAAACCTGGTATCGATAATCACGATATCGGTATCATGTCTCTTGTCCAATACTGGTTTTTCAATACCGGCTTTCATCACTAGTCAGAATCCGTAGATATGGAAAGATAACTCTTAACATCAACAATGTTTCTCTTATCCAGGGCCAAAACCATGTCTATCTTCAATTTGTCAGTGTACTGGCTTAGATCTTGATTCCACCAGTACCACATCCACTTATGTTGGTCTCAATGCCTAAAAAATGTATTCATAATAGCTAGCCCATTTCTTACACTGAAATCAATAATTCTTTCTCCCTCGTTATTCTTATTACCAATGCCATATTCTGCCAATCACATTCTCTTTCCCAGTCCTTTCACTTCCAACATACCTATTCATATCACCAATACTGATGATTTTTTTTCCTCCACTATTAACTAAATCAGCATATACTACAGATCATCATAAAATTCTTCCTTCTCCTGCTCACTTCTGCCCTGTTGTGGCGCATACACCTGGATTACACATGGCTTTACCTCCTTGAGCTTAAGTGCAATGAATGTGATCCTCTGACTGCAATAAACTATGTCCTCAACCCTACTTGCCAGCAGGGATGGGGAGTCAGCCAAAAACAACCGACTCCCGACTCCTGAGTCGGTATTTTTAAAAACTGACTCCGACTCCGACTCTTTCCTTATCATGCTGATCTCAACCTTATAAATATTGGGATGTTTGTTTCGTAGATGGCGTTTCAAGTTTGAGGCTCTAGTTGGAGCATTAGCATGTTTCCCAGTGTAAGCACTAATTTTTGCATTACACTCTCTACCATCCTTTTCTACTTGACAAATAAAAATACTTTCATCCTCATTTAGCTTAAAATATTGAAAGACTGCTGATTTTCTACTAGGCCCACGACTCATTACTAATAGGGGCTAATTAAATTAATAATTAATATATTGCTAATTTTTATATGGTACCTAGTATCCTAAAATAGAAATATGAAATTCATTTGCTAAGATTTACCATAACAATAAATCAAATGTGGAAATGTGAATGTAGAATTAGTTCAGGAAGATATTTATTTAGGGCAGAGTAGTATTCTGGTAAATTGTTGGCATATAGAAATTGAATCAAAGAGTCGGGAGTCGGTCATTTTTACCGACTCCCGACTCCGACTCCCGACTCTTCAAAAAAGCCCCGACTCCCGACTCCGACTCCCCACCTCTGCTTGCCAGCTCAGGATATAGAATAAAACACCCTGTGATGGGTGTCATCTTGGCTTCCCTTATAAATAAGTTGGAAGTCTTCATGTATAATTCTACTGCCCTCCCCCTTGAGTTTTGTTTCAGCAATACCTAAAATATCTATATTCCTTTCCTTCATCACGCACACCACCACCTCAGTCTTATCCCTGAGGGTGGCCACATTTAAAGTTCCAATTTTAGAGTTTTCCTTGAGGTTGATTGAGTTCTGTTCTGGTTCACATCATCAAAATCCATCCATTCTGAGGCTGAGCTTGAGTTTCTTGAGCAATGCAATCCCATTTCAGGCTTTATAAAGCCTAAAATGGGAAATTTGGTCACTGGCTTGCTAGGCCTGTCATGACTAGACATGGGGTCTATTACTGTTACTTTTGATTTCTTCTATTATTATTACTTTATTTTTCATCTATTACTATTACTAGGTCGTCTATTACTTTTGTATGTTGGGTACTTCACTCATTTGAAAAGGATCTTTGTCTTTTTAAATGCAATTAGAAGCAGTGTGTTAACAAATATTTGTTTCAACCAAATCATTACAATTTCAGAGACACGGTCTTGATAAATTTTGCCTTATTGAGGAAAAATTTGCCACTATTAGTTTACATGTTTATTTTAGTTTAGGGTAGATTGTTAATTTTTTCAGTTCTTTGTTCACACAATATGTCCATTGCCACTGTAATAGAAAACTAATAGACTATTATCTATTACTTTGCCTTCTATTACTATTATAGCCAAAAAATTGATCTATTACTATTACTTGAAAAATCTTGTAATAGTCTATTACTATTACCCCATGTCTGGTCATGACTATACCTTCCTCTTTTATTTGGGCTTGAGACTGGCATGGTTGCTAGATGGTATTTTCCCATGGCAGAGTTATACAAACTCGTACAAACCTAATGGCAATAAAAAATAAAACAATAGAGTTGATAAAATGGAACTAAATCTGTCAAAGGTTAATGCAAAACTTGGTTAGCCAATAACCATTTCAAAAATTATATTGATTTCATTGAAGCAGACTTGGGATGCACCAAATATCTGGCAGATATCTGGTATCTTGCTATCTGGTGCATCCCTAAACATAAGGCAAATCATTCCAAAAATTGGACTCTGCTGATCCTACAGACAACTTGGATCATGTGTTTTGGCTCTTCTGTGACTCCTTATTTGATATTTTTAACAGTTGCTTTCCTTTAAAGAAAAATCAGTTTCTCCCAAAACTAGAGGTATGGCAAAACCATAGATCACTCCAGGTATTATTAATTCAATTAAAAATAGGGACAAATTATTCAAACCAGCTACAAAATAAAACCTCTAAACTGTAGTACAGTATACACAATATAGAAACAAATTAATTAAAACAATTTAAAAATGTAGCTATTATAATACTCAATTTTTCAAGCATAAAGAAGGCATGAAGAACACATGGTCAGCTATAAAGTCTTATCAAAAGTAAAATTATAATAAGACTTCAATAGAAAAACTAAGTATTGATATTAAAACAATTACCAATGATATAACTACAGCAAACTCTATTAATAACCATTTGACATCTATAGCTGTAAAACTTCACTCATAACTACCAAATAATAACCAATTCCCATTGGCTCACGTGCCACCCAGCCCACAAAATTAATTTTTTTTGTTCCTGCTACTTCCAGTGAGGTCCAGAACATTATTATTGGCAAATTCTAAAATATTAAACTCATAATATTCCTCTGCCTATACTCACAGACAATACCAAGACATTAAAATATTTGGGCAGCAATTCATTGCAAGCACCCCAGTATCATCGTAGTATCATTATTCACTATGATGATGCTCATCCTTACTTTAGCAAACCCAGGAGTTGCTTGATTACTTGCCATACAGCCCTGACATTGTACCTAGTGACTTCCCTCTGTTTGTTCCATTAAAAAACCCCCACCTAAGTAGCAACTGGTTTTGAAATGATGAAGTGAAACATTCTGTACTTTCAAGGCTCAATGAGCAGAATCACATTTTTATGGTGTTGGCGTTGAATCAGTAATGTCACATTGGGACAGGTGTCTCAACAGATTTGGAGACATGTAAATTAGTGTACCTTGAGACCTTTGACTTGTATGTAATCGATGTTTTTGATGATAAATGGAATCTCAGCTTAAGCCTTGTTACTTTATTGAACATGCCTTGTCTATTTGATATTTCATTTGCAGGTAGTTAATAAGTTTTAGTTCAATTAGGGACAAGATGAATAGAACTGTGGAGAATAATCATGATAAAAATACTGAATTATCTTGTGATAGGATTTTCAAGAATCATATTAATGCTTTTACTCTTATGATGGCCAATAGACATAAACAGGATGAAATTATTGAAGAGCTTATTGAACAAGAGAAGGAAATTACAGTTTGCGAAGATGACTTTAATTCTAGTGACTGCATTGTTCCTTTAATAGTAAATTCAATGGAGGACAAGAGTAATTGTGGAATATCAATTTCAACTAACCATATGAAAGATAAAGTGGAATTTTCTTCATCTGAAGGCTTACCTGATGGCAAATTAAATGCTTTTCATTATCTTATGTGCAACCGTATGAAGGATAATTATTCTGAAGAAGACTCAGATCCTAGCTATGATCCTCCTTGCATTGCAACTGTGTTAAAGAAGAAACAACCTGGGAAAAAGACTTCTAAAACAGATATTAATGATAAACATATTGTAATTATCTCTGATGATTCATTTGATTCAACAAATGTGAAGGACTCCATCCAGAAGTTCAGTCATCAGTCCGTAGTTAATGAGAAAGGGCATGAAAATTTAGGATCTGGTACTGAACTGAATGTAGATTCCAGAAAGGAATCATTTGATACTCATTGTGATTTGAAACTAAATTTGATTAATGAAAATGAATATTTCACCATTGAAGAAACTTTCAAAGAAGAAATTTTAGAATGCGTCTCTAAGAAGAAGAGAAAGACTAAAAGAAAGGAAAAACTTAAGTATGCCAAAGTCAGCAAAGTTTTGGATTCAGGAAGGTCTTGTCTTATGACTGATGTAACGCAAATGCAGGACAAAGAAAACCTTAGTTTCAAACTTCAAAATGATGATAAACATATATTACTAAAAGAGAAGGAAAATTTATTTAACGATACAAATTCCTGCGAAACCAGAATTGTATGTGACTCTGAACCTCTAGACAAGAACACTAATAGCTACCAGAAATGTTTACCAATTCCTCACCAGCCAGATATTAAAACATTTTTTAAATCATTAGATAAAAGTGGGAAAAAGGTAATAAACAATGGAAAAATTGATGACCCTCTTGATTGTAGTTACATTTCTCAAAACTGTAACATGAAATTAAATACTTGTACTCGGAAAAAAAAAGTTTTAAGTACTGAAATAAAGGTTTCAAGTACACTTCATGACAATCATGTAAAGAAACCAAATCAAGAAAAGAAACCCCAACAAGAAGAAAGTTATTGCAACACACATTTGTTTGGAGGTGTCACCAGAAGTAGTAGTTCCAAATTAAAAACTAAATCATTAAGAGAAACCAGAATTTTCATTAACAATAATAATAAAATTTTGTCAGATCCAAGTAAAGAATTTGTTTCAAATAAAAACAAACCCCAAAATGAAGTAAAAGATGGTCCAGTTTTAATAGATGAAGATGGTCCAGTTTTAATAGATGAAGATGGTCCAGTTTTAATAGATGAAGATGGTCCAGTTTTAATAGATGAAGATGGTCCAGTTTTAATAGATGAAGATGGTCCAGTTTTAATAGATGAAGATGGTCCAGTTTTAATAGATGAAGATGGTCCAGTTTTAATAGATGAAGATGGTCCAGTTTTAATAGATGAAGATGGTCCAGTTTTAATAGATGAAGATGGTCCAGTTTTAATAGATGAAGATAAGCCTTCAGTTGAAAATAAGCTAAGAAGGTCTTCCAGAAATATAAAAAAGCCAAAATTTTTTGATATTTTTTCTGAAATTTATAATAAAAAGTTGGGAAAGGTTTCAGATTCCAGAGAAAATAATTTAGGCTCTGGGTCAGATTCAGACTTTGAAGTTGTGATACGAAAATCAACTGTCCAGAATGTAAATGGAATTTCAGAGAAAGGGATTGCTTCAAATTTGAAAAAACTAAGGTAAGACAAGTCACTTATGTCACATTGCTAATCCTTAAGTATACTAAATCGCTAAATTCTAGGAATAAAATATCTTAGCCTTCTTAATTTTGTTTGAGTAGGGAACATGAAAATGTTGGACTGGTAAACAAATGAAGCAACTGATTACTAGAGATAGAATGTAATGATATGACAAATCTTGTGATGAAAAAACCATATAGATTGTTTCCTGTAAAGTTTTTCTTTACGGTTGAGACTACATGAAATTCGCACTTTGATCTCTGACCCCTGCCATTGTTATGGTTGGGTAAGGAGTGTAATTTACATGAAAGGCTTAATACAATATTCTTTTCAGTTTGAAGGATAAAAAGCAAAATCTCAGGAAAGATGAAAGGCATAAAAATAGTAGTTCATCATCATCCAAAGTGAAAGAGCCCTCTGAAACTGAAATCATCACGTTAGATGCATCTTCCACAAGTTCAGGTTTGTTTTTGGCCTCATTAAAAATTGTTAATTCATATTAATAGCTAATTTACTGCTGCATTCCTTTTTTTCATTACTCTTTTTCAGTAATTTTCCACTTGTTAGCCTAATTGTTGTTAGAAAGGGTTATGGAAAAGTAAGGCAATAGAACAGTAGTGCTTTTCCTAGCATTTTTTTTAAAATTTTATGTGGGAAGGAGGGGCTAAGGGTGAATACCCGCTAAAGTGCCCCTCCTATATAGAGGAAAAAAAGAGAGCAAAAATCAAGGTCCAAGGTTTTTGAGATGATTGGACAACTCTATTTGGATACATGGGGGCAAAGATGGATCGAGCAAGAGTGTTCCAGAGTTGACTGGTTGAATAGATGAAAATACCAATTAACCCTCTTGTGTTAGAGAGTTGGACAGAAAAGGAATGAGAATGTGTTGAAAGTCTGGTGCTATACTGTGTGCTCTCTTTAAAGGAGGAGGCTTATAGTTAGAGAGTTCAAAAGAGCAGTGTCCATTATCATAATGATAGTAAAGGGAGAGTAAGGCATCATTGGGGTGAAGAGAGCGAGATTGAAGACAGTCAGTAAGAGGCAGGGAATTGTTGAGATGAAAAGCCTTTGATTCTACCCCATCAAGTAGAGCTGTGTGGGTTGAGCCACCCGACACGTGAGAAGTGTACTCCATACAGGGGTGGACAAGACTCTGTACAGAGACAGCAACTGAGTGGGGGTTGAAGAAACTGTGAAGCCAGTACAGCACACCTAACCTCTTAGAAGCTGTTTTAAACTAGTGATATTTGTGTGCGAGTCATTGAAATTTTAAAAAAGAAAGTTTGCTAATTTTTTTCTTTATTTTAACCCTTTTGCTGCAGTGAATTTCATAATGCTACAAATTGTGGAACTCTATGTGGGACACCCACAGTGAAAGGGTTAAATTATGTATATTAACCTTTTCATTATTTTTAAACATTATGAACATGCTTTACCTGTTTGTACATAGTTTCAAATTTGTCTGTAAATTAGAGGATGAAAAGGCTAGAGATTAAAATCATTGTGAAGGTGAGGTAGTAAATACATAAATTGTGAGGCAGGATCAGTTATATTAACTAGGCTATACAGCTTTCACACAAGTTGAATAAGGGGCCTTCCAGAAAGGCCTCCTCATCAGTGAATTTAGAAAATACCATAGCTGTCAAAATGTTGAGTTTCACATTCAAAACCATTGTCACATTCATGATGCTGCTAAGTATAATCTATCACTGGCTTAGAAATATTTTCAATGTAAATTATATGCATTATAATACATAGACTGACTACATGTAGGTGAGCTGTGGTTACATTCTGAATGTCTGAAAACTTGCTTTACTCATGAATAACAAAAATAATTTGTAGACTTCATATTTTAATGTTATTCCCTTCTAAAGAAGAAGCAAAAGAGAAATTTTAAAAGTTTAACATCTTTATAACTTTGTATTTATCATTAAAGGAGGAAAATGCTGGTTATTTATTTGGCATGTTTTTTACTCCTGGTTGAGGGCAAATGTTAGGACTTGAGCCTTGCAGTCAGTCACTTCCGAAGGATTGATTAAAAGTTAAATTATTTAAAATTAAGATAGCGTAAATTATTGAGGTTGTGTGTGGCATGACTTCAGATTTATAATTATTGGTAACTAATAACACCAAGTAGCCTTAATGTTTTTTCTTAGATATGAGGAAAATTGCCCCAATCTTTGTCACGAAGAAACCAATAGCAATTTCACCCTCAAAATTGAAAGCTCGTTTGGATTTTCTTTTTCCGGATGTTCCTGAGATACTGAAAGAGCTCACGGTGAAAAGGTAAGAATAAAGGGCATAATTTTTTCTTTTGTATTGAATGATTTATGGGAAACTGTAGTAGAGATTATTTTTGTAAGTTACCTGGAAAAAAAATAGAGAACTATTTGTTGTTGTCATAAGACTGAACTTTCTATGGAAGTGTTTAAGAGTAAGTTCTGATGATGACAGCATACCCCTGTGATGTATTTGTACATACTATAAGTTATACAGGTATCCCTCATTTAACAATTGCGTTACATTCCTGAAAAACTGATAGCTAAGTGAATGATCACTACATGAGGATGTTATAACATGGTTAATTGGCGATACATTCCTATGTAGTGCTTGTGGACAGCGAGGCTGGAGGACTGAATGTTGTCGGGGCAGGTCACACACACTCAAGGTGGACAGCGTTGCAGGTCTGGCCCTGAAGATGGTTAGCCCTGAGGTGGAAGGTATTGGTTCCAGTGAAATTGACTCTGTCTTGGGTTTGAAGAAGCTTGTGATGGTTGCCTGGCACACCTTTGCATAGTACATTTTGCGGTAGCAGCGGGTGCCCTGCTCCATGATGCGCTCAGCCTCAGCATTCCTGTTGAGGTTGGAGTTATTCTCTACCAACTTGGTAAGGCAGTCATCAAACTGCGCAATGATGTCGTGCAGAAGGGGGAGAGTGAATGACTTGGGTGGCTCGTGTGGTTCCACCTCATATTCCTCCAGTGCTTGCTCACTCCTGCATCAGGGTGAAACAGTTCTTTCCAGCCTTGAAGCCAGAGGCAGTCTTCTTGGCAAGGAAGGTCCTGGAGGGCATCTTCTAAAACAGCCCTGTTTCATCAAAGTTGATGACTTGTTTGGGGCTGTATCCTCCCTCCTCAACCCTCATCTTCAGGAGTTCAGGGAAGATGTGAGCACTGGCCTCATTTGCACTTGCTGCCTAACCCATGAGGTGGAGCCTGTGGAGATTAGCCCACCCCTTAAAGCGCTTAAACCACCCTGTGACAGTCCCCAGACCAGTCTTTCCACAGTCTTTCCACAGTCTTTCCACAGTCTTTCCACAGTCTTTCCACAGTCTTTCCACAGACTCTGAGAGGCACGCAGCAGTGAGTTTGATCCTTGACCCAGATCTGGAGTAGCTGCTTCATGTTCTCCATCACTGGATCACATGTCCTAGTTATCCTTGTGGCACTGCTAGAAGTTACATTTTTCACCAAGACCTTCATTCAACTCAGGAGCCTTCTTGATGATGGTCAAGACAGTTGACTGGGCTTGGCCAAGTGCTCTTGTGATGGAGTTTGCCCCCTTCACCACTCTCGTGGCGCTTAATAATGTTCAGCTTAACCTCCAAAGTCAAGGACTTGGAAGAGAGCTTAGCTTTACCCGACGATGCAGGGGAAGCAGCCACATGCTTACCTGTCATTTTCAATGTTCACAGTCACTTAACACAGTCCAAATTAGCACCAAACAGTCTGCCCCACTGGTGGGGTGAGAAGGAAATGCAGGGAGTGGCTGCTTAGGGGTGTGTGGGTCAGGCAAGCTGCGCAGAGGAGGATAAATCCATTTCTACGTATGCCGGCCATTTTGATTAGATAAGTGAAGTTTGAGATGTACCTGTGGAGTACCAGAAACCAAACTTTGCTCATCATAGTTATCGCTAAACCCAATTTTGGCCAATTGTTGGGTGAGAAAAGGTGTTAAAAAAAATAGATTGCTAAAGCGAGTGATCATTGCGTGAATGATTGTTAAACAAGGGATACCTGTGCAAGTTACAGATTTGAATTATGTCAAAACTTTTGTTGCATTTTTCAGGAACAAGCCTCATTATATATTTTTATATAATGATGATTTATCTTTGCCCCTTATCTTTTAATTAGTATATGACTATCTTTATGGATATTGTATCTGATCATTTATACTTCTCTAGATGCATCACAATTCAAACATCTTCAAAATTTAGTTGGTGCGTCCAAATATTTGCATACATCTGTACAGGAATACCTCAAAATTCGTCATTTCACAGATTCATTGTCAATCTTTTACTACCTATAGTTTCGCAATCCATCGTCCATATTTGCAGATTCATCATTTTTTTTTTAAATATGAAAAAAACTGATCGAAATTGATGAAATTCAACTGTTTACAAACGCAGTATACATTATATTTTGCCAAAAAATGAGTAGAATTTGATTAATTAATATGTTTAATAACATAATACAGTAAAATGTTTTCTCATTGAAACATGTTATAATCTACCTTGAATTTCGTCATTTCATATTTTGTGTTATTCCAGAACAAATTAATGATGAATTTAGAGGTATTCCTGTATTCTAAAAGTCCTTCGGCTCATCTGTCTTCTCAGTTTTCTAGTTTTACTTCTGTTAAGTGATTTTGGTCGTCATTTGTTATGGCTAATGAAAATAAGGCTGTTTGAACTAGTATTTGTGCCTCTGCAAAATAAATTTGGAGGGGCTGTAGCTGTACTGGATTGCACTTGTCCACACCATAACTTTTGAACTGCTTAATATAAATTTGAGCCTTCATAGTTCATACACATATCTTGCCCTTAAACCCCAGCTAGAAGTATTTGTTAGTGCATAAAAGTATCGTAGAATTTTAATTTGAATTCTCCTCTATTTGCTTTAAAATTTTCATGTATCCTTAAATTCTTTCTTTTAACTTCCCTTCATTGCTTTAAAATTTTCTCCTATCCTTAAATCTTCCTTTCTTAAACAGAAAGCCTTGGAAGCACCAGCCAGTCTGTTACTGTCCTTTGTATTCTTTGTATATGGATCATCGGATGATGATGTGCCACATGTAAGACTTGGGTCCTTGCATCAAAGTTTAAGGTTACAAATAAAGGTGGAGCATTGATGCTCTGACATAATTCTTGTTTTAATGTTTATTGGCAGCATTTGCTAGGGAGGACTATAAGTTTTGCCATGTAGCTTGTAACAAAATCATGTGATTGAAATATTTACAGCTTTGAATAATACAAAATAAGTTTAAACTTCAGTGTGTGAAAAGATCATACCTTTGGATTTAGCAGTTTAGCAGACCAAGTCCTGAGGTATGAGAAAGTTGGTGAATTCCATACTCGTATGATTGAACTTTCAAGAAATTACTTTAGAGGATCATTTATATTTATTTAAGATAGACTGCATGATGGTTTATTCACATTAAGACCAGGGTTGTCCTGATTGGACTTGACCCAGTTGTCCCCAGTGGGTTTTTTCAGGAAAAAATCACCTGGAAAAACCAACAAAACCCACACAACTAGGTTTTATTTATTTATTTATTTTATTTTTTTCCCAAAATAAATCAACAAGTCACTAATAAAATAATGTAATAGACTAATTCTTGTATAGTACTCATTACTGAAATATGAAATATGAAATATGGATCAATAAAAGATTCCACATTCACACAACTTGACTGAGATATTGCTAACATTAATTATTTGAGCATTTTATTTCAAGCAAAACATATACCTAACTGCCCAATGAAAATACAACTCGTGGTAAATAGTTAATTTGTAATAAGCTCTCAGTTATTTAGCTTTATTTTTATACTATTTTGGGCATTGAAAATATGAAAAAGCCTGATGAAACCTGAAAAACCCAGGTGGGTTGGGGTTTTGCCAACCCTGACTTACTTACTTCTTACTTCGTAGCCCCTGGGTTCTCTTATGCGAACCCGGCGGCACTCAGGTATCCCGCGACCACCGTGGGACGGGTCCATAGGTCTCGTAGAGAGGTAATGTTGGAGTTGTGTCTTTGTTGAGAGAGAGTGTGGCAGTGTAAGAGTAGGTGTTCTGTGTCCTCAGGGTGGAGGTAGCATTTTTGACAGGTGGGGGTGTCAGCTAGGTGGAGTCTGTGTCTGTATTGTTGGAGGGAGGGGTGGTGGCCTGAACGGAGCCTGGCCAGAGTAACTCTTGTTTTCCTTGGGAGGGTTTGTTCTCTCTGATGGACTACAGGGGGAGTATCGTGAAGGACAGTGTTGTGTGGTTGGTCGAGTAGGTATTTCCGGGTGAATTCTGTGTGGAGATGTTTAATGGGGTTGATGTTTAGGGGAGGGGGGGGGATATTGTTCAGTAGCTGTGAATAGTGAGCAGCAGGAGTACGTTTTTTGTTGCGGGGTGGGGGATTGTGTAATGTGAGATGGTGACAGGGGTGGTCTAGGGCCAGTGCTCTGGAGAAGAATTGAGTCCCTGTCATGTTCATGTGGTGTTCGATTGGGAGTATTTTCGTATCTGCATGTAGATGTGGGATGGGTGTGGTTCGGAGGCAGCCAGTAATGCTTCTGAGACCTCTGTTTTGTGTGGTCTGTATCTTTTTCTGGTTTGTGTGGGAGATGGATGGGGACCAGGCGGGGGCAGCGTAAGTTAGGGTAGTACGTACAAACTGTTTGTATAGGATACTGAGGGATTCCTTCTGTTGACCGAATGTTGTGGAGGTGAGTGTTCTGAGAGCGTTGAGTTTTTTTGTTGCTTTGGAGCAAATGTTTGATATGTGAGGGGAAAAGGACGTGTGTGTGTCTAGGGTGAGGCCAAGGATTGTTGGGGTTTTGTTTAGAGGTAGGGGATGTCCCATGAGGGTAACTCTCGGGTGTGCTTGGGATTCGTGGCGGTCTGAGGTTAGGAGGGTGATGGAGGATTTTTGAGGGGATGCTGACATCCTGTTGTTAGTCAGCCAGAGTTCCAGATTGGTAATGTACTGCTGGATCAGGTGTGTGGCGGTGTTACGGTTATGGTGTTGTGCTGTTATGGTCAGGTCATCTGCATAGGAGGAGACGTGGACATGGGGGGAGAGAGGTTGTGGGAGGTCATGCATGAAAAGGTTGAAGAGGATTGGAGAGAGTATGGATCCCTGTGGGACGCCATTGTATAGTCTGTAGGTTTTGGATGAGTGTTGTTTGTGTATGACTTTACCAAGTCGGCCTGCAATGAGATTAGTAAGCCATTTCTTGTCATTGGTGGGGATGTCGAGATCAATAATCTTTTGTGCAAGAATGTGGTGTGGGACAGTGTCGAAAGCTTTGTTGATGTCGATGGCAACAAGGACTGTGCGGGCAGGGGGGGATAGTTGGTTGAAGCCATCTAAGATGTGTTGGGTTAGGTTTGTAAGAAGCGTTGTGGTGGAGTGGGTGGACCTGAAGCCGTGTTGGGTTTGTGAAAATGTAATGTGTGGTTGTATGCGTCTTAATATCAGTTTTTCGAGGACTTTGGAAATGGTTGAGAGAAGGGAGATTGGACGGTATGAAGCAGGTAGGTTGGGGGGTTTATTGGGTTTCAGTATCGGGATGATGTGTGCCAGCTTCCAGGTAGAGGGTATGATATTGTGAAGCCAGGAGTAATTGAATATGTTTGTGAGGGCTGCAATAGCAGTTGGACCAAGGTGTTTGAAATGTGGTCTGGGCCTTCGGCATGAGAGTTTTTGAGGGATTTTATGGCTGCAGCTGTGCCTTGGGGTGTAAATGGATGTGGTTGTGGGTTGGCCGAGAGTTTCCGTATGTTTTTGAGGATTTTTCTATTATTGGGAACAGTGATTTTATGGCTAATTTTTGAGTAGTGGTGCATGAGTAGGTTGCAGTGTTTTTGTGGGGATGGAATTTGGTTACAGTTGGAAAGGAGAGCTTCGTGTGTGGGGGGTGGGTTAGTATGTGAAGTGTGGATTTTTTTCAAGGTTTTCCAAAGTTGGGTGCTGTTGGTCTTGTGATTGAGTGTAGTTAAATAAGATTCCCAGTTTTCTGACTGTTTAGTGTTTATTAGATTTGTGATGTCAGTGTTAAGGTGGTGTATGAGGTCAATGTCTTCTGCAGTGGGACTGTGTTTCTGGCGTAATGAGTTTTGTTTGATTAGATTGTGTATTTGTGGGGAGAAATTTGGGTTGAAGTGTTTCCTGTGTCCTTGTGGGATGAATTGTTTGCTAGCGCGAGTGATAGTGTTGTTTATGTGGGCGGTAGCCTTGTCTATAGAGGGGAAGTTAGTAGTGGAGAATTCCTGAAGCTCGTTTTCAATGTATCCTGTAAAAGAAGGCCAGTTTGCATGTTTGTGTATGTTTGTTTGAAGGATGTGTGGATGGGGTGTGTGTGTTGATAGGTGATTAGTATTGGGAGGTGATCGGAGGGGAGGTGGTGTAATGTCTGCCATGTTGTGCGTGTGTGTAGGGATGGTGAGCAGAAGGTAATGTCTGGGGAGGTGTGTTGTTGGTTGTGTCGCAAGGGTTTGCGTGTGGGTTGGTTCCTATTGTTGAGGATGTTGTATGTATGAAGATCATCTAGGAGTAGCTTGCCTCGAGCGTCTGGTATGTGAGAGGAGAGCCATGTCGGGTGATGAGCATTGAAGTTGCCTCCCACGATGTGGTTCTCGTATTGTGTAAGTGGTTGCAGGGGGGGCTCGTAGCGTGGGGGGCAGTGAGCAGAGGTAGGGGGGGTATGTATATGTTTGAGATGTGAAAAGTGGAGGATTTGATTTTGATTTTGATAGTCTGGATTTTTAGGGTAGGGTCATTATTGAGGAGGGCGTGTGTGTGCTGCGTTATATTTGTGTATGGGATGTCTTTATGGATGAGTGTGATAAGCCCATGTTCTATGGGGTTAGTGTCCTGTCTTAATGTTGAGTAATTGTTGAAGGCTGGGAGCCTGGTGTCTGGTGAGAGTTTAGTTTCTTGGATAAGTGCTATATGTATATTATATTGTGGAGGAGAGAGTTGAGTTCCTGGTGTTTGTTTTTGATGCCATTAATGTTTATTTGTAAAATGTTTAGTGAGTGTTTGGGTGAGGTATGTGTGGTTGGTTGCGTTGAGGGTTAGCTAGACAGTGCTGGCATGCCCATTGGGGTGTGTGGAGTTGTACTGAGGGTAGTGATGTGCAGGAGAGGTGTAGCCATTCCGAGCATTGACAGCAACGGACTGACCATTGAGTTCGCCTGATTTGATGTTGGCAGGTAGGGCATGTGTAGGTGTGGGGTCCGGGGTTGGGTTCAATGTCACCGGCTAGTAGGAGGAGAAGAGAGATGATGGCCGGGACATCATTCCCATGAGCTAGAAAAATGGAAAGGAGAGGATAGTGTTGCGTGTAGGGAGAGAGAGAGATAGTTGGGTTGAGACCCATGGAACCCGGTCCAGGGACTGGGGGACGGCCTGAGGCCGCGCCCCCCGAAACGGGGGGTGGGGGAGATGTCCAGATTTGCAGAGTGGCTCCCCAAGGTTGACTGGTGCTGAAGGTCGCCCATCCTCCTTGGGGTCGTCTCTCTGGCAGCTTCGCGACGAGCACGCTCCGGACGTTGAAGCCAACCCTGATTAAGACAGGAAGCAAAATGCACCAAATAGAAAAATGGATTTAATAACATAAGGGTAATAAAGCAACCACCACTCGGCAAAAAAGAAACTTGGAGATTAATTTCAGTTAAAGAAGTTTCAGGGCATGTTTTTAAATGTTTTTCTTTTTAAACAGTGAAGAACAAAACCATGTTTGCCCATTTCCAACAAACAGTCATGTAAAGCAAGTGAATTCAGAGTTGTTTTGGAATCTTCCAGAGCCAAATGTAAGTACAGTTCAAAACATTTTAGTTCATTTTTTCTTTAATTTTATTTCTCAAGTTGATCATAAATCTATTTTCTCATTTATGAATGGCTTCAATATTTTATTAACTTGTATGGATTGAATTAAGAATTAAATGAATCTGACTGAATTAAAAGAGTGTTGTAAGTTTTATCTTGTTTTATGAATGGAATATTTTGGGTCCTGATGATTAATTTCTTTAAAATACAAAGGACACAGCAGCAGACTGGCTGGTCCCTACAATGCTGCATGACTCCAGATTTGAAAAAATTTACTGGAGCACAGCTCTGAATTTACTTTTTTTCCCCTTACACCACTAGATAGGTTAATGATAGTAAACTCTTGAATTGACGACATACCAATTACAAATTGTTTTAGCTAAACATAATAATACAATAATGTACAGTTTATAACTCACCTTAAGTTTATTTATTCATTGCAGCAGCAACAGTGGACGATGTTAGACCTTGCATGTAGGCATTTGTTGTGAATTTACCACCATGTATGCTTGGCCACTGATCAATGGCTTTCTGTGTGATCATTACAGCAGATCTAGTGCCTGGAGCTGGACCCTCCTTCACAATTCTGCACAGCTTAGTCAAATGAGATGGCTTAATGGATCCTTTGTGTTCAACAATGTAACCAAGAATGGAGAATGTCCCTTCAGCTGGTGCTTCACTCCAGGCAGTTGATCCATCTTTATCAAAATGCTTTAATCTCTCTGTGATTCCTTTCCACAGCTGTTCTATATATTCTGTCAGCCAATTTATCACTGAGTCTTTTGTAAAACTACTTTCAGATCTGGTTCTGGATGGTCTAGCAACTTCAGCAACCTGGTAGTAATCAGAACGTTTCTTGATGTATTTGTAAACTTCATTTAGGATGTAATCCTCAGCTGTTAGTTCCTTTTGCTGCCCTGTGGTATCGTGCTTAAATTCAGAAACTACATCATTTGCATTTCCTCCATTAGCTAATTTGGAAATTGTTTCCATCACTCTTAGCATAACAGTTTTCCCCCCTTCTTTATAAAATATATTTTCTACAAATTCTGCACTAACTGTGATTTTTTGAGCTACTTGCAACATAATCTTTGTTACATAGGAAATCAATACATAGAACTTGGCACTAATTTCTTTCTCTTGTGGATGATCAAAAAAAACAATTTTCCACAAATCTGTCAAATTGATCAAATTCGTAATTAACCATGCGAGTATCAGATTTGAGTTTTGGTCTCTTAAAACCAATGATATTGTCAAGAACCATATTGGTATAGTCAAGGCCTGATCTCAGATTTGAAGAGTGATTCTGAATAAAGTCTAAAAGCTCACTTAGTTTACAAATTTTCTTCAATGCATCAATGTGGGCTCTGTTCACAAGATGCATTAAGTCCCATCAAAATTTGAAATTTTCTCCAAACAACTTTTTCATTTCATTTTTAAATGGCTCGTTGTCCTTACAAAAAGCCCCATCTCCAACCATTCCAGATACCTTGGATTTAATTGCTTCTTCAGATAATTTCAACACATCAAAAATTTCATTGGCCAAATAAACTCCTGATTTGCTGCGTACTAAATTTATCCCAGCAAGTTTTACAGTCTTATCTTCTTCACTCATAACTAATACAACTAGCATGCTTAATCCCAAAATTGTTCCAATGTCAGCTGTTATTGTTACTGAAGTTTGTTCTAAGAACCACTTTACAGTTTGTTCTTTAAGTTGATTATCTAATAGCTCACAAATTGTCTCGCACGCATGTGTGCTATGATTCAAATTTCCAACCTCACAACCTGACCTATGTAATACAGCTAGAAGTACTGGATATAGAGTCCATGCAGTGTTTGTTTTCATTATGTAGTATAAGATGTTGCCACATAAGTCTTCTATGCGTTTAGTAGTGTTCCGAGAAGATGTTTTCATCACTTCATAAACAGCAGCTCTTTGATGATGCTGAAGTTTAATTAAATGTCTCTTCAGGTGGGTTTTCAGATTTCTAAACCATCTCTCTTGATTTTCTCCTTGTTTGCATACATAGGTTAAATCTTTAACATTGAAGTAACCTTTTATGTTAGAATGTTTGTCTGAAGCACATGCTTTGGGGTCTGTGCAAGCTATGCAATATAATGTAAACATTTTATCATCAGAAGCATCATCAATATCTTCTTGATTACCATCATCTTCATCCTCAACAGCTATATCTACATCAGGCATATTAGTGTCACTATTTGCAATGTTTTCCATTATATCACTTGGTACTGAAAATGAATCATCAGCATGCCCTAGATCCTTCTTTTCCACCAATTTGAATGTAGATTTGATCAAATCATTGTTCAGGATTTCTTGTATTGATTTACACTTGCTTAAATGGGCTATGGAAATGTCAAATTTATTGCTTTTTGCTTTATTAGATTTGGATGCAACACTTGAACTTGAAGGCATATTTTGACTTCTCTTTATTAACCACAACAGCTTGGTGAGTTTCTTTTGTTAGGCGCAAAATTGCATTCAATGTCTTCTGGATTTGGGAATTTTCAAATTCCTCTAAAGCAGTTTTGTTAGTCTGATGCGCAGATTCCTAACTTACCTTTTGTTTCTTAGGTGGAGGAGAAGCACTTTCTTCAGTCTGTGAAACATCTAGTGAAAAAGTTTAATTTTCTAGATTAGCAGTTGATGAAGTTGGTTCATTTTTCTGAGGTCTAGCACTAGCACATTTTGTGAACAAACTAAATGACTGCTTTGCCGTATCTCTTTGCTGCACTTCATCCTGGTATTTCTTTACTGCAATATCTAAGCTGTGGGCCCAAACTCTGGGACCTCTTGTATTGTAACAAATATTTTTTTTGGAATTAAAATGTTCCTCCCAGTTTTGCTTCTTTGAATATTTGTTCTTGCATTGACCACAAAAGTAACCCCTTTTAACACCCTCACTTTTCTCTCCAACTTCATCAATATTAGGATCCATTATTGATTATTGACTACCTGAAAAAATACAAAATAAGTAAAAGTTAGTAAATATAGTATGGTAAAAGTGAGTAAAAGTAAGTAAATATAGTACAATGAAAGTAAGTAAAAGTAAGTGCTTTAAACTTAGTAAAAGTAAGGAAGAGTAAGTAAAAGTAGGTAAGTTAAAGTAAGTAAAAGTAAGTTTAAACTTAACTAAACTTTTCAATTCTAGAGTCATGGTGGATTACTTAAAACTGCACAAGTAATTATCTGGCCAATTTATCAAACCTGGCCGAGATCAATGGAACATAGTCCAATCCTGATAATTTTATATTAAAAAAATATACGTTTTAATAAAATTTTAATTATCAAAACATTGAAGCTTAACAAAAAATAAAAATAATTGTTAAATATGGAATTACCAACTAAACTTAAAATAACTAAATTTGTAATTTAAAAAAATTGGTTTGTACAAGAACGTATACGCAAAAAAATTGCATAACGTCTAGTGGATGAACAAAACCCAAACCCAAATTTACTTTTTCTCATGGTCAAATTTACTGGAGCAATGCTCCCAAGATCCCAGGAATCTGGAGTCATGCAATGCTGTCTGTTTAAGGTTAAAAGATGTAAGAAAATTTAAAGACAAATGAAAGTTTTAAAGCAAAGCAAAGAGAGGTTGAAAGGAAGGAAAGAAATTTAAACATAGTGAAAATTTTAAAATAAATACTTAAATAAAATAGTCTGAGTAAGATTAGAGTTTAGATGGTTTTAAATAATGAAGTAAGAATGGCATATGGTGCTAGGCCACTATGGAATAGCATACTTTTGCTTATACATATGTGTACACTAGGGTTATGACTTTAATTTTTTGTCATAAATATTGTTTCCTGTATCATCAACCGATGAATGTTTGCTTGAAAACAATAAAAAAGGGCCTAATTCTTCAGAATTAAAAAAAAATGTCACCCCGAAAGCAAATATAGTATATTAGTTACAGGTTTATTTTAAGCAATAAGTAAAACAATTAAAACAATAATAGAGTAAATGTATAATATTGTATTTGTATAATTAATATGTATTGTATAGGTATAATGTTGTATAATATAATATATGTTTATGTATGATAATTGCGAAATAAACATGCAAATTTCTATTTATTTTATTAATTTTTTATTTTTTATTTTGGGGTGAAGTTTTTTCAAAATATATCGAAAAAACTGTTATTTTCATTGTCAGGGGGCAAAAGTTCATCGATTTATGATACAGGAACATGAGGTTATAAAAATGTCATAACCCTAGTGTACACGTGTGTGTGCATGTGCTTCTCATACATAAACATTTTCCTTCAGATACTGCTTGTTTCACAAATATCGTACAGTACTTCTTTTTTCAAGCATCTCGTGGCTCAATTGGTTAAGGTGCCACCCAGCAGTGTTGAGTTGTGGTTCAAATCCCAATGCTGCCTAAAGTTGGGCGGTTGTCTTTTCTGTACCTTACATCACAATGAAGTGGCGGGCTGGCCTCCCCCTTTAGTTGACTTGAGGCAGGAGCTACTACTCACTTCCTTGGGAGATATGGGACATGGTTGCTACCTTTTACTTTTTTTCATACCATCTGTTTTGTTTAGAGTTTTCCTCAGGTAATGTTATCTCCAGGGATGTTCAGAAAAAATTTGCCATATGCATTGAGGGTGCCTGGTTAGGGTGGTGGCCTCTTAGTAGTGAGTATCTGGTTTGTTCCTGCCTGCTGGCTCCTTGGTTGTGGTTGAGTTGAGTTTGGTAATGTTTATCTCCAGGGATAATGCTTGGTCTAAAGGTGATCCCTGGGGCACACTTGCCTCCGCATTGTGGGGAAATGAGCTTTCTTACTGTTACCTTTTACCTTGTCATAGAGCAAACAGATGATTCAAAAGGTGTTAATGGTGAAAGATCGTGTGTGCCTGTCAAATTGAGGCATTGTTATATTTTCTACTTTTTAACACTTTTGTATTAAAATTTTTATTTTAGCTATCCCTCGTCAATGAAAGTAGTGAAGACGTCACCAACTTCTCTCATGGACCATTTTCTGGACTGAAAATTGGTTTTCCAGCAAAGCGAGACACCAGTAACTGTATTCTTTCTCAGCCCCCAAAACAATGTTCTTCATTAAGCATTTCAGCAGTTTGCCACATTCTAGCTTATTTGAAGAGCAAGAATAAAAGCTTTCCAGTGATGTCTGTCTTCAATGCTTACAAAGCTAGCAAAGAAGACTATCTCAGTTTTTATGAGGAGTATTCAAAGGAACCCTTGGGAGAGTTTCATAAAAGCTGTAAAATGAAACCAAACACCTTGGACAAACTGGAAGAAAGTCCATCTTTGGAAAAGAAAACAAAGCGAAAGAATAAAGGGAAATACCTTGAAAGCAACAAACGCCGGAAACTCTCAAAAGAAACGCAGTTTGGGTGTGATGAGAAAAGTGAAGATCTTCCTATTTGGCACAAATGGATTCCATATGAATGGATACAAGTTTTTGCTCCAGTGGCATCAGAATTTGTAATTGGAAATTCTGGTAAGGAACAGCAGAGTATATATATATATATATATATATATATATATATATATATATATATATATATTATATATATATAATATATATACACACACACACACACACACACATATGAAAATAACCACAAAGGAAAAAGGAAACACAGAATGGTGCTCAAGCACTTTTGTTTAATGAAATTCTCAGGAATAAGGATGTCATTAGATGAAAGCGCTTGAGCACCATTCTATTTCCTTTTTTCTTTGTGGTTATTTTCATCATAAATATTATTCATGTGTTACTTTCATGAAATAATTTATATATATATATATATATATATTTAATATATATAACCTTTGGTTAGCTTCTGCCTGAATTGTTCATTCTGATGAAGGTCAAGCTTTTCACTCCACCTTAGACCTACAGTTTAATGTGGAATTCGAACCACGCCCCATCAGCAGCCCAGCGTCTTAACCACTAGGTCACCTAGGGTACCCATTTATCTACCAACCACTTTCTTGTGTGGAAGGATGAACAGCTGGGTTTTGCTCTGCGCCAGCTGCCGTCGGGTCTCGAACCTGGGGCTGATAGATTCATAGTCAGTGATGCTAACCACTACACCACCAAGGTGCCTGTAATATATATATATATATTGTACATAATAATGCAACTACAGCAAGTTGCAGTTGTGCATTGGGCTAAATGTATTTAGTAATTTTTTTTTATTTTTTGTATAGGGCCTGTAATCAGTTTGAAAGAGTGGCTCACTAATTGGAATGCTGCAGTAAGTTCAGAATGCAGTAGTGAAAAGGCATCAGGTAAAGTGTGAAATTTGACTGAGTATTTTTCCTTTTTTAGTTTGACTTAATTTATGTAGTAAAAGATGTTTTCCTATTCAGATGATAGTTCTGACTCAGAGCAGTATGAAGAATCTGTCTTAAACACCGTACTTATTACTGGGCCTTCAGGAATTGGGAAAACGGCAGCTGTTTATGCAGTTGCACAAGACTTTGGTTATAAGGTAATCTGGTACTTCTTTTTCCTCCCTTCAGTTCCTGTTGGACATGCACATGATCAGACTTCAAATGGCACAATTTCTGGACCATTTCAGACTAATAAACTGTTTTGATACCAGGACAAAGATATCTCTGGGATCCTGAGTTCTTTGCAGAGATTTTCACCTTCAGAAGCTTTCACAAGTTCTGAATCAAATGAGTCAAAAGAATTGCCAGCCCATTCCAGAGTTGAAATGTGGTTTTTCATAAACTATTCTCTCTCAATTTTAGCTATATGGCTGACCTGTTACCAGAAATATCAGCCATCTTTCATTGTTCTCAGAATGTTTGAGGATGTTTAAGTAGACACTAGAATCCGGTCTTATTTTGGATGCCAAAATAGTATAGTATAACTCAGACTAATTTAAGTGTTACCAAGAGGTCTCGTGTGACAGGCAGTATTATCAAATGTGCCACTAATGTTTCTATTAAAGGGTCACACACATTCCTCAGCAACAGATAGGAATATCATACTTACCAATTGTACAGTTGCGCGCATATGTAATATTCCTCGCCTTACAGGCAACTCTGTACATGTGGCAATGCCACAGCGATAGTCAAGGTATCCTATCTGAGTAGGCTGACCATATTTCCTTGAGACAAAAATGGGACATTGGGATGGCAAAAAAGGGACGGGGGCTATGTAATATTCTGTATTCATGAAAAAGTAAGTACATAAACATATTGAGCTTACAATTATTCTTCAGTGACAGAACTCATACAGAACCCATAAAAAAAATGGTACGTATGGTCAGCCTATATCTGAGGGAAGGTGTGGTGGAGGGGGGACAACCAAGTCCAACAACATATAACATTGACATACAGGTAAGGTGCCATTCAAAAATTATGTAATGCTATTTTTGCTAAAAACCTCACCCACCCCGTAACATTCTGTAATGTGTGAGGTGTGGGGTGGGGGAAGTGTTACATAACATCTTAGGGGGTGACTGGTCTAGCATTACGTACAGAATGTTCTTGGGGGATCTGGGGTGTCAGGTTTTAGCAAAAATAGTGTTACATAAGTTTTGAATGGCTCCTAATTATAATGTAATGTCTGTGTTCATAAAGATAAATGATTAATATGATCATGAACAGCATCGAACTCCATGTTTACTAGTCTTATACAGTAATAAGGTTCCATTATGATTACTGCAAGTCTATAGGAATAGATACCACAATACAACTTTTTATATACTAGTGAATTTGAACCAAAAATAGACATTACATAACCATCCTTCACGCTACCTCATTTCCCTTCTCCACCCACCAGCCTCGCATATATTAAATCATTATGTAACAATACTAATAAAGCTGTTTGTAGAGTCTGTGTGCAGCTTTAAACCTTTACTAACTTACGAATCTACACAATTATATATATATAGTAATAGAGTGTTTTACGCGATTTTGCATATACAGTACTCAGGTAAGCTGCGCCATACCTAAAATGCTAAAATTGAACAAATAAATATTGCAGGCCAGTTCTGCATGGAGTACAATTACATACTGTGCAGCACACCTATTGAGTCAGCCACTGTGCAGTTGCTAGTGATGCACCATGGCTGGTTACCCAGTTTTTACTAGGGGTGTGCTGGATAGTATTTTTTACTATCCGGCCGGATACCGGATATCATTCAAATAATTCATAATTTTTTATATATTATTATTTAGCTATTACTTGACTAATTGACTATACTATCAAATTTTAATCACTATTTGATGTAAATTATAGCTATCTTTCAATAACTTTACTAATTACCTATATTTTATCCTTTTCAGGATTGTTTCATTGCCTAAATCATATAGCTATATAGCTAGTTAGTATTAGTTACAGGCTTACAGCAATATTTTAACATTATTTACCCCCTAAAATGGCTAGTTTTATTTGGAAAATATTTACAATACATGAGACTAATCCAACGATAGCTATTTGCTCCCTATGTTCCAAACAGATTAAAAGGGGATCAGAGAAATTGGGTGCTAGGTGCTATAGCACAAAACCTTTGCACAATCATGCAAAGATGCTGCATTCAAAAGAATATAAAGAAGTGTCTCAACTTAACAAATCATCTGAAAATCAAAATCAACCTATAGCGACCACCTCAATGGCTCCGAAGGAGAAAAAATTAGTTGCCATGGAAAAGCAACTCACGTTAGAAGAAAGTTTTTCCTTTAAGAAAATATGGGATATAAATGACTCAAAAGCTCAAGCTTTACATAAAAAGATAGGATTAATGATGGCATTGGACAACCATCCTTTTAGTTTAGTTGAACAAGATGGCTTTATAGGACTGATGGCCCACGTACAGCCAAGGTATTTGCTACCAAATCGAACATATTTTTCAGAAAAAGTCATACCCAAAATCTATGAAGAACTCAAAGAAATTGTTATGAATAAATTGAAAGAAGGGAAATACATTAGCTTCACTTCCGATATTTGGACCTGCTCTTCTTCAAATGAATCATTCATTTCCTTGTCAGGTCATTGGATCATGAATGACTACACTCATTGTAATGCAGTATTGCATTCAGCTCATTTTCAGGATCGCATACAGGAATTAATATAGTGGACAAATTGCAATCTATGTGGCAATCATGGAATATTGACAGATCAAGGCGTAATATATTGGTCAGAGATGGAGCTTCTAACATAGCTTTGGGATGTGACCTTGTGGAAATACCTTCTGTTCACTGTTCAATTCGCTACAGCTAGTGTTGAATGATGCATTAATGGCTCAACGATCTATAAAAGATCTTTTGGCAAAGTGTCGACATTTAGTGACACATTTTAACCACTCCCCACTGGCTACTTCTGAATTTAAAGCTCTCCAAACACAACAGGGTCATGTTCCTCTTCTATTGGTACAAGATGTTTTAATGCGCTGGAACTCATCTTATTTGATGCTAGAACGTATGGTTAAGTTGAAAAAAATCAGTTCAAATATACCTTGCTGATCATAGTGAATTACTTGTTATTTCATCTAATGAGTGGCACTTGATTGAAAATCTTTTAAAGCTTTTACAGCCATTTTTTAAACTCACCCAAGAAATGAGTACAGAATATAGTTTACTCTCTACTGTTATCCCAAACATGTGCATGCTTGAAAGGTTTCTTTCAAAAATTGGCCAGGATGATCAAGGAGTCCAAACTACAAAAGATGAACTGTTGAAGTCATTGCGGTCACGATTTTTTGCCAATGAAAGCAATGAAAAAAGAAAGTGTCTAAATGTCTTAACAAATCGGAAGTATGCTCTAGCAACTGTCATTGATCCACGATTTAAATTTTTGTTTTTCAAAGATCAACAAAAGGAAAATATTAAGACATGATTAATTGAAGAAATAAATGAAATAAACAACCTAGAGAAAATTAGAGATAAATATTTTGAAGAACAGGCTCACAGCAGCAACAATTCTAATTCTTCTTCCTCCTCAACAGGAAGAAAAAAGGCAAAGTTTGATGATGATCCACTCTCTGCTTGTTTCAGGGAACTAACACAAGAAAATTCAGAAAAGATACCTGGTGAGAAAAAGTTTAAAAAAAGCCACAAGATGGCTTCATTCGCAGAAATAGTAGAGGAAATTGAGCAATATGCAAAAAAACCCATATCAGACAGACGACTATCTCCACTTGAAATTTGGAAAAATGAAGAATCCTTTCCATCTCAAGAAAATTGCTCTAAAATGGCTAGTGACACCAGCATCTTCAGTTTTCTCAGAAAGAATGTTTTCCGAATACGGAAATATTTTTGAAGAAAAAAGAAGTACTTTGCTACCAAAGCGAGGGGAGATGCTTCTTTTTATCCATCACAATGGACGAAAATTTGATTTAAACTTGTGAATCTAGTAGTGTCTTGAACATAGTATTAATTTTTATTGTTTAATGCGAGTTTTTACTTTTTAAGGTTTTGCTATTTTAATAATTTCACTTACCTTACTGGTATATTTCATTAGGCTATATGTTTTATTTTTATATTTCAAATCTTAATAAAAGGTTTTGCTAATTCATATTTTTTCATATTGTAATTTGCAATATATATAAAAATTAAAATTAAAATTAAAAAGTAAGGGAAGCTGGGATCTTAGCTATGCGTCACACTTTTAGCTGGACCAAACATTTTGCCTTTTTAGCAGTGTTAATATAGTTACATACTAGTAGTGGTACATGGTTATTTATCAATTCTTTTAATTTTAGATTTTTGTACAACTATATTCAACTTTTGCTAGCTAAAGGCTATGCAAGCTAAGATTGGAAAGGGGCGGGCCCAGATGGTATTCCCATTACAAAAAAGACTATCATAAATATCCGGCTATCCGGCTGGATACAGGATACCGGATAATAGCTGTTATCCGGCACATCCCTATTTGTTACCATAAGATGGGGTAACTGGGCCCTACTAAGTTTAAGGTAAATTTCATTATATAACAGTATGAATTTTTTCCATAAATTGTAGGTATCTACCTATTTATAGGTACCTGAAATGTATGGAAAAAATAATAATAAAATTTACCTTAAACTTAGTAGGGCCCAGTTACTTCATCTTACGGTATATCTCCAGTATTATAACTGTTTTTCATTAAAAACACTACCTGTTTTTGATTAATATGGCTCCAAAACATCCAGCCAGTTCTCCTGCAGAGGGTGAGGCTAAAAGATCAAGAAAAGTAATGACTAGTGCAAAAAGTGGAGTTGTTAGCTAAATTAAGTCAGGCATGTCAGCAGCAGCAATTGGTAGGTTGTTTCGGGTGAATGAATCAGCAGTGTGAACAATCAGGAAAAATGAACAGAAAATAAGAGATTCAGTTAAATCATCTGCCCCATAAGTGCTAAAATTGCACAAATTGTTGGAGATCTTGTGCTAGTGAAAATGGAAAAGGCTTTGAACATTGGATTGAGGATATGGATCGAAAACATGCTTCAATCTGAATAACAGTAACTGATTATCAAAATCACATAAGAATAATCCACAGTTATACTAGCATAAACATATTTATATACAGTAAACCCTCATCCAACATGTTTGAATTGAATTGAATAACCTTTATTAATAATAAAATAAATACAGTAGTCTTTTTACAATTTACAATTTTTACAATGACATAAGGCCCTTAAGCTTTAGGCTTTACTGGGCTCTTATTAAAAATAAGCAGCTAGCTGTTATAAATTAATAATAATAATAATAAATAAATAAATAAGTAAATAAGTATTATTAATAGTTAAAACCTGTATTTCAATATTAAACAATATTAATGGACAATATTAAACATTATTAGTGGACATTAATCCAAGATTTTTGTTAGTATCCCATTATTAATCGGGATTTCAACTTGGTTTTAAACAAATTTACATTCGCAATATTTTTTATATCGGCATGCAAGTCATTCCATAGTTTCAATCCAATGAAAATGGGTAGTTTTTGAGATGAAGACAATCTAAATTATTATGTAATGTAGTATGTAATTATTTATCATATGTAAATATCATTGTTTATGATTTTACATGGCTACAATCACGTATCCCTATTTATCCCATAAGGTATTAAGTTTGTCCAATGTGGAGTGTGAATTTGCTTATACATGGAAAACTAAATGCGAACAATTATTTGCCCAAAGCAGAAAATTTGATTATACAAAGTCCACCAAACATGCTCTAATACAGTAGTACTGTATGCATGCCAATGCACGCTCTAGTGTTTTCTCCAACACTCCGCATCACCCCTCACATCATCCTTTGTTTCAGTCCTGCTAACGTCTTAAGTTTGGTGAAATTGTGTTGGATTGTTTTTGTCATATTTTGCCATTGTTTTGCTATTACCCTTAGACAGCAGTATGGCACCAAAATGTAAAGCATCTGCAAGTGATAGTGAAGAGAAGTCATAAGGTTATGACATAGCTGAAAAAATAAAGATTCTAGATAAGTTGCTTGGTGGTATGAGCATAACATCACTTGGCTGCGAGTATCACACGAATGAGTCTACCATATATATGCACCATCTGAAAGAGTGAAGAAAAGATACATGCTGTTTTCATTTAATATATTTTTATTTATCATATGTAAATATCATTGTTTATGATTTTACATGGCTACAATCACGTATCCCTATTTATCCCATAAGGTATTAAGTTTGTCCAATGTGGATTTACCTAATGCGCCATTCTCAAGGATGTTGGATGAGGGTTTACTGTATACTTATAAATTCATACAATATTATACTAATGTTTGTGAAATGTCATTGATGGGCCAAACTGTGGTGTTGACATGGTTACTTGCCATCGCTGTCCAGGAGAGACTACATATGGGCTTGTCAGTAAAACAATAAGGTGAGGGTTGTATGAAGCAGGATATCACCACTGGTTTGTGGTTGATGCCTATTATATTAATAGTGTTTTCCAGATTGTGTGTGTATTATTAATGTGGAGAGAGAGTGATTTAATCACAATGGACAGATAAACCCATTAATGTTTTCCAGATTTCCTGTTGTATTATCAATGTGGAGATAATATTAGATCTTAACAAAGAATATGCTGTGTGTATATTAGGGTGCATCAAAAATGGCAACTTTCAAAAATTGATTTGGCCCTACGTTATTATGGTTACATTCCCTAAAAAAAATTCACATGCAAAATTTCAGGTCAATTGATTAATATCTACTGGGTCCACCTAGCTCCTAAACTTTTACAAAAATGACAATTTTTGGGATAAATTGCCTTAAATTATTTTTTTCACATATACCTTTATTTTATTGAATTGAATGATCCTTAAGGTACTATTGGCCTAGTATGTTTAGTTTGCTTGTGTTTAAGCCATAGCTACTATTAATAAACATCATTTGCCATCATGAAATACCTATAGCTATTTTTTTCTTATTTTCAGGCATGTAGACTACTTTAATATTAATCTATGTTTCTATTACAGGTCAATTTTTGATATATGTTGGTGATAATAGTTGATATATGATATAATGGATAATAGTGGTAAAGCCAGTGAAGCCACTTCTAGTGGTAAAACTTGTTCAAGTGGTGCAGATAAAGTTGATGTAAAAACACGGAAAAAACCCTGTATATTTGGATTAGGTCCTGGCATCACAAATAATGATGCAAAGATTGTAGGATGTCGCTTGCCAACAAGTGAACAAGTTCTTAGATGTTTCCTATTTCACCAGCAACAGGGTCTAAAAGAGAGAAGAACTAAGCGAGATATAGCTAAAATTGTTTTAACAGAAATTCAACCATTCTACAATAAAGCCAATATACCAATCAATGATTACTGAGAAAAAAGCATGTGAGAAAATAATTTCGTTGTCAGAAAAGAATGCGAAACAGAGAGAAATTCCATTGAAAAGAAGAGAGCTACAAACAGAGGTGGGGAGTCGGGAGTTGGGGCTTTTTTGAAGAGTCGGGAGTCGGTAAAAACGACCGACTCCCGACTCTGATTCAATTTCTATATGCCAACAATTTACCAGAATACTACTCTGCCCTAAATAAATATCTTCCTGAACTAATTCTAGATTCACATTTCCACATTTGATTTATTGTTCTGGTAAATCTTAGCAAATGAATTTCATATTTCTATTTTAGGATACTAGGTACCATATAAAAATTAGCAATATATTAATTATTAATTTAATTAGCCCCTATTAGTAATGAGTCGTGGGCCTAGTAGAAAATCAGCAGTCTTTCAATATTTTAAGCTAAATGAGGATGAAAGTATTTTTATTTGTCAAGTAGAAAAGGATGGTAAAGAGTGTAATGCAAAAATTAATGCTTACACTGGGAAACATGCTAATGCTCCAACTAGAGCCTCAAACTTGAAACGCCATCTACGAAACAAACATCCCAATATTTATAAGGTTGTAGATCAGCATGATAAGGAAAGAGTCGGGAGTCGGAGTCGGTTTTTAAAAATACCAACTCCCGACTCAAGAGTTGGGAGTCGGTTGTTTTTGGCCGACTCCCCACCTCTGGCTACAAAGTACAAAGACAAGACTAGAAGATATGGAAATGCAACTTAAAATGACTTTTCCACCGTGGATTAAAAATGCTGAAAAAATTATGAGTAATCCAGAAGATGTACAATTTCTTCAATCTATGCAAGGGGATAGAATTGCTTCTTTTGGAGCTCATGATCAAACTTTAGCATCCAAAATGAAGCGCATTAATTTTTAAAAATGTGAAGAAAATGCGAGAAAAGAAAAGGAATTGAGACACTGAAGCTTCTTGCAGTTATGTTGAATTAGAAAGCAGTAGCACAAGCGATACAACTACCATTGAGAGTGAGTCAGAAGCTAATGATGGAGCTGAAAAAGATGGAAAATCCACACAGTCAACAGTCTGTTTAGGTACTCAAGCTATCATTCCTGATGACATTCTGAAAAGACCGAAACTTGTTTCTTTGGCATCAAGAATGAAAATGACTCCGGCACAACAGGCTGCATTCACAAAAGCTTTTGTTGAAGAATGTGGTGGTAACACTAAGGCAGTGGCAACTTCATATGCTACAGCTGATAGAGCAAGACGCGAAGTAGCCCAAAAAATTTCAAATTCCATTAAAAAATCCTGGAATCCTCCTAAATTGGCCTCTCTTCATTGGGATTCGAAAATAATTTCTACTCTGCAGGATAAATATGTTACAGAAGAACGATTAGCCGTATCAGTTGGAAATTCAATGGATCTCAAACTACTTGGTATTCCATCATATCATCCTAGTGCTGGTGGCAGTGGCCAATCTGGGAAAAACTTGACTGAAGAAGTTATGAAGCTACTGAAATTGTGGAACTGCTCCGATTCAATAGTGAACTTGGTTTTCGACACTACAGCAACCAACACAGGACATGTGAGTGCTGCATGCATAACTATCCAACAAGAGATTGGACGGCCTTTATTATGGTCTGCATGCAGGCATCATGTTGAAGTTGTTATGAGTTATGTGTTTCAGGACATGAAAGTAGAAACTTCGAGTGGACCAGAAATTAATGTCTTTAATAGATTTTGAGAAGTTTCAGTGGATTTCCAAGGATGAAAAATTGAAAAAAATTTACTTCAATCAGTACTCCAAAGCTGTCCAGGAGATTCTTCAGGAATGGACTGATTATCCAATTCAAATAAGTAATATAGAAAAGCAACATAACACAATATGACTACAAACAATTTTCTGACTTAGTTGTGTTATACTTAAATGCAGGACCTAGTGGTAAGGATATAACCCTTCAGCGACCTGGTGCTATACATAGAGCCAGATGGATGAGTAAAGCAATATATGCTCTAAAAATTGCATTACTAGAAGATGATAATATCTCGAAACTACCTTCAGTAACAATCACAAACAAGCAACAAATTCTGAAACTAAGAGACTTTGCAACCTTCATTTCACTGATTTACTACGGATGGTGGATGACCTGCTCTTCAGTTTTTGATGCACCATGGCACGTTTTGCAGCTTTACAAAAAGCTTCTTAGATACGAGGAAGTAAACAAGCAAATAGCAAAAAGTGCTCTAACATCTTTGAAACATCATCTCTGGTACCTTTCATCAGAGATGATTCCTCTTGTATTATTCAGCGATTTGGTTCCAAAAAATGAACTTCGTGCTATAACAAACCATCTACTTTCCTATAAACCACACAAGATTGAGACAGTGGTTCCAGAAGGTAGACATGGATCTAGTTTTGGAAAGCCTAATTTCCCTACCAATCTACAATCAGAAACCACACTAGCTGACTTGGTTGACAAAAACTCATGGTTCATATTCTCTTCACTACAGTTAGACTATGATTTTTTAATGGTTGAGATTGTTGAATGGAAAACAACAGCATCATTTATATCTTCCAAAGAAAAACTTTTGGCTATAAATGTCATAAATGATGGCTCTGAGAGGGCAGTAAAACTATGCAGTGACTTTTATGAGGCTGCAAGGACTGAAGAACATCTTCAAAATGTTCTCCAAGTTGTAGAAGCTGACAGAAAAGCCACTCCTAATCTGAGAAAGAGACAAGCTTCTTTATCATTTGTTTTAAAAGAAAAAAGGACAAAGAAGAAGAATTAAGATATCAATAAGCAATAAATCAATTTTTACAAGTATTTTATCATGAAATAGCATTTTTAATAGGTGGAGGTGGTCGGTGGGATGCTTGGCAAGGTGGGTCCTCGTCCCGCATCCTGGTAACTCACTTCATGATTCTCAGAATAATGCAAAAAAAAGTCTAAAAAGACAGATAATTTCATGAATTGAGGCTAAAACTTGCCTAAAACTAACTATATTTACAATTTTTTTTTCAAACAAAATCTACAACGCTTACACAAGATTTTCTAGTAAAACCATAAAATTCCACAATTGTGAAATTTTCATATTCGAGGTGGACCCACTAAATATTGTCAGAACAGCTTGAAACGTGGACACTGAAGGTTTGTTGGGGATTGTAACCATAATATCATAGGGCCGAATCAATATCCGAAGTTCAAAATTTCACCCCTTATAGGCTGATGCAACCTAGTGTGTGTGTGTGTGTGTATATATATATATATATATATATTAGGGTGGTCCAAAAAGTTAAAGCATCGACTAAGTTCTCTCCACAAGGTTGGTTTTATGCCTCTTGGTGTGGACAGTATTTGTGCAAAGTTTCACGTTATTCGGTTAATATTTAGGGGTCGCCCCACTTGCCCCCTTTTTGAAAATTTGGGAAAATATATAGACAACTGAATAACTAAATTTTTTTTGGGTTCTCAAAGAATATGAAAGAAAACAGTAAGACAGTAGGACATGATAATGGGTGTATCTTCATTATTTCTTCTGCATCAGAGTCGCCTTGGATGGTATTGGTATCTGTTTTCGGTGGGCGGCTACGAGTTGTAGGAGGTACTGCTTCTGGTCCTCGTTTCGTGTCAAAGTGTCATTGTAGCGTTGTGCGAGAGCAATACCTCGCTCGGCAGCATCATTGACGACTTTCATCTTTAAGGCGCGATCTCTAAGTTCCCTGTAGTTCTTGTCATTTGGCCATTCCAGTGGATCTTTTTGAAGTAACTGGCGCGCTTCCTCCTTACCTCCAACTTTCAAGGCATCAAAGAGGGTCAATGTCCTTTTCGTGACGAAGGATGCCACATCATTTTCAACACCAGCTTCCACCATGTCGATTCGTCGGGGGCAGCCATTCTTTTGGGGATGTTGGAGGTGTTGAACCATTCTCCTTTTGGTATCAGGATCGATCCTATTATCGAAGAAGGCCAGTCCAATCAGATGCTCCGACAAGTACCACAGGTGGCGTCTTAGAGCTGTCTTCGCCGCTTGTGCAGCTCCTCCGTGTGGAAAGAGGTAGATTTTGAGCGCATAAATCGCCTTCGCCATCCATCTCGCGTGGTGCATGGGACCCGGAGCTCGGATAAAGAGTTGACCACCAGTCTTTCCCCCCAGGAAGAGCAAAGATAGTTCAAGGAACTCCTTGTAGTCGTCACGAGGTTGGCTTGCCTGAAGAGCGTTAGGTAAGTAAGTGAGCATCTCTTTTCTCATCTCTTGGAGTTGAGGGTTCTCGAACAAGCTGTCCGATGCTGAGACAAATGCTTCGTGGGAGAGAGATGGCCATTCCTTTTGAAATCGCTTAAAAAGGCCTGTTTCAGGACTTCCTGTTGAGCCAAATATTGAGGCAAAGACATCAGCAAGTACGACTTCAAGTATATGATGTCAACAACCGATCCAAACTAGCTCGTGACCCAATGCTTCTTCAATCCTGACACAGGCTCCGCGATGTAAACCCGTGTTTGATGCAGTGGTATCGAAGACGAGACCTCTCACATGCTGTTCCACGTTCCATAATTTCATAGTTTGAAGGCATGCCTGGGCCTGTGGTTCTCCAGTTCCTTGTTTCATCTTTGGGACACCAAGCAGCTTCTCCTGTCCATTGAATGTTATAAGGATTGCTATCCGATGCACATTCATCTTCTTCCCTTCAATGCGGGAGAAGCTTTCCGTCCCAATGGAGAAGGACAGGGTCTTCTAGAGAGAATGATTCTAGGTCTTCTCGAGCTGCCTGTTCTCGCCCACTTTCTCTGTAGCGATGAATAGAGCTCCGAGAGCACGTCATCCCAGACAGATCATGCCCCGCGGCCTGTAATACAGCTCCAGTTACGAAAACAGCATTCCGGTCAGAAAGATTGGTGCGATCCATTGCTCCAATGACTTCTGGAGATTGGAAAATGTTCGTAACCTTGTTCTTGGGACGCTTTGGTGCCGGAGCTTCAGACGAAGAAGGAATCGGAACCGATGGTCTATAGTCGTCGTCGTCTTGCGAAAAAAGGGAAGAAGAAGAAGAGGAAAGATCAATTGATGACACTCCTGCTTCTTCCAAATCTTTCTGTGTTGCTTCATGCCTTGCCTTCCTCTTGGCTTCCTTCTCCATTCTGGATCGCTTTCTGTCCTCTTGTGTAGTCGTTTCCTTATCAATGCCAGCCATGCTGCAAGAATTGACGTCCTTGCGCTGCATGGACAGGAAATTTCGGTCCTCACCGTTGACGATTGTGCTCATGGCATCACTGGTTGCGATGTCAAACAGTTCCTGGATGTCCGCTTTGAAGATGTCTTCATTCATTCTATCGCTGGCACGTTGCCTGGTCCTGTGCTTCTTGAGTGTTTTGTAGCGGTCTAAAAGCTTTGAAAGCTTACGGACACAGGAGTCGATCCGTTGAGTTGGGATCCGCGCTCGGGTCCAGACTTCAATCACCCTCTGGCATGCCTGGTTCAGACTGTCGGAGGTGGTTTGCTTTTGATTGATGTGGTGGTATTGCCCCAAGAGGAGGGCGTCAAGGCATGTAGGGAGCCTTGACGTGGATAAAGTTCCAGTTGCCATCCCTAGAAGCCAAACTTTTGGAATTGATCGAGTTTGAGCCATCGGACCTACGTAAGAAAAAGTACATTATATAATATATATATTCAGAGTGGGGTGACCTCTAAATATTCACCAATCACGCTGCAATTTTGCACAGACCATGTGGACACTAAATGGACAAACACCACACTTGTGGAGACTATCTAAGACAATTTTGAAATTTCCCCCTATGGATTTGGACCACCCTAATATATATATATATATTAAAACACCAATTTTTTTTATTACAACAAATATGCAATAGTTGAGAATGTTTTACTAAATATTTTATCATACAAACTGCTCACAATTTGCCATAGATTAACATAAATGGCACAGCACAGCTATATATCATTTGTATGATGTGTGGGTTCCTTCGGAACATCTCCCACTCAGCAGTAGTGTGATCCAGCAGCTGCCAGCTGATCCACTCCTGCCCAGGCTCCCACAAGTTGACCACATTCCCCCCCCACATTCTCAATGGGGTTGAGGTCACACCCCTTACTAGGCCAGTCCAGTAGTTCTAGATTTTGCTGCTCCTCGAACCACCTTCTAACAGTCCTGGTGGTGTGGATGAGAGAGTTGTCCTGCAAATGGATTTTAAATATTAAAAGTAGAATTATATCTCATCCATATGCTTCATCAGTAACCCACTATTCAAGATAGGTTTTAATCTCCATGTATTAGTGATTTCTCTCATCTAAATGTAATTGTGTGCCATTATACAAATAATGCAGTCTGCAGTAATCCAGAATAAAATCCTAAAGTGTTGTCATAGTACTGAAGGAGTTAAAGAACAATTTTTTAACCCTTATTCATCCCATGTAAATGTGGAAACCAGACATAAAATGCGTGTAATACATACATAAATCTTACTCTAGTAATAGTATAATATTTTATAACACACAAATACAACATACCTGCATAAAGATAATCTGCTCAGGATAGGGCAAGGCATATGCGTGTACAGAAGGCAGCATCACCTCCTCGATATCTATATATTGATATGCTGTAAACCTCCCTTGGATTTCAGTCAACTCTCCTAGTCCTTACAGGTGCATCCATCCCCACACATTCGCTGTCATGTGCCCACTCCATGCCACTTCATAAATATTTTGGCGGGCATATCTTGTGTTGTCCTGTCACCAACACTGAAGATAGCTGAGAGTTGTAGATGCAAACGTCTTCTCGTTAGAGAAGATAATTCTGCTCCAGTATGCGAGATCATCATTTATTTGTTGGTGAGCAAATGAGAGCCTGGCCTGATGATGTCATTCCTCGATCTTCTCTTTTTTGGCAGGAGTACAGTGGTGATATCCTGCTTATTGCAACCATCTCCTTATAGTGTCTACTGACATGCCCATATGTAGTCTCTCCTGGATGGCAACTGCGTTGTTGATAGGATCGTTCTGCACTTCGTTGATTATTCTCCCATCTTCTAGGGTGGTCTTTCTTGGTGCCCCACACTTAGGATGATCTAGCAGATTCCCAGTCTCCTGCCACTTCTGCACCCAGTGTTGAACAGTAGGCTTTGAAAGTCCCACTTCCATGGCTATGTCAGCTACAGAGAGGCCTGCTTCCTGCATACCAATTATTAGGGGTGCACTGGATATGATATTTGGCCGGATATTGCAGGCAATGTTCCCTCTAAGGTGTGCACGTGTGCGCACGCACACGCGTTGTGAAACCCGCGCACACAGCAAAATAAAATGCGCACAGGCTCAGGCGTATCATGTCACGACAGTAAATGAAGTAATTTAAAAAATTTCAGTTTAATGAATTCTATAATGAACAAATTAAGAAACTGCTTGAAAGAAAATCATTTGGACATGCTCATGCGAATTAAAAGTTACCTGAATGATGACGGATGTATTAATCTTCATAGAGTTTATTTGGAATGGGCAAATGCTAAAGATCGTAGGGAGAAATCATAATCATACTTAAATGAAAGGCACTTTCATTTAATGTTATTTAATGTTTTGATTATATTTTATTTTATTGAATTCTATTATTTTTTATTTTATTCCTATTTTGTGAATGGATAAAATCATGTATTAATCTCGATAATCTATTTTAAATTGCTAAATGCTAAAAATTGTTTTGAGAAATGATAACTAAAATAGTAATTTTCAATTAGTTATTTTTATTTTATGTCTTTATTTTGTTGAGTTTTATTTTATTCATATTTTTAGAATGGATAAAATGTTTTCTTTTTTAAGAATATATAATATTGTGAACAGATTCTTAATATCCATTTAATAGTACCGTAATGATCAAGCTATCACCTTATGCAAATAATATTTAAGTATTTAATGTTTATATATATTTAATTTTGAAGCTAATAGCGCTCAGAAAAGTTTGCACAATTTTTCACCATGAATCTAAATGTATGCACAATGAAAATTTCTTGCGCACACGGACTAAAAAAAATTAGAGGGAACATTGATTGCAGGATATGGTCATATCTGGCCAGATACGCTGGATATAGGCCAAGACATTAGAAAATTAACACCTGTATGAAAATCTGCCATAATATGATGATAACACATTATAAATAATATTTTATATACAAAAAAAAATGGAAAGCCCTCCAGGGCCCACCCCTAAACCAGTCCAGCAACACTTTTTATATTAAATCAACACAATACTGATGACAAGAATAAATTAAACATCTGTCCATCCTTAATGATTACAGTTTTATTAATATAATTGGAGCTTCTTATAAAAACATCTAGGCGTTAAATTTTTTGAAAAGAGTAAAATATTGCTAGACCCCTGCACTTGCTTTCCATTCTTTTTTCTCCTTTTTTTCCTTTATTTTCAAAACATTACAAGCTTGACAAATGTAAAACAATACATTGAATACAATATAAAATGCCTGGAATGAAATCAATGAATGGAGGGCAGTATTGTGTAGGTCAGATGCTGCCATTCAGCCTGGAGGTCTTCAGAATAAAAAAAAAAAATCAACAATAGTGATGTAGAACTTTTTTTTCCATTGTGGTGCAGAAACAAGAGCATTTCTCCTCTTTTAGGCAATATTTGGCATTGCCTTGCTTCATAGATGTTTCCATATTCAGAAAACATTCTCTCTGAAAATACAGAGGATGCGGGTGTGCAGAGAAGCTTTGAAACAATAGTTTTAAGGAGAGGAAGTTGGTCCTGCTTCCAAATTTGAACTGGACAGCATTTCCTATCTATAAGAGGTTCAGATGCATATCGGTCTAACACCCCTGCAATCAGTAGAACAGGAGCAGTCTTTTTTCAACCTTTCTTGTAACTAACTTCCCCAGATTGCTCTCCTTTTGTGATCTCCATAAAACACGCTTCAAGAATGTCCTCTTCATCTTTCTTCTTTTGCATAGGAGAACTGGAATTTTAGCTTCTTTCGCTTCCACTTTCATTACCTTCATTTTCATTAGAATCATTACCACCTTCGTCATTTTCAATACCTATGACTTCTTCAATCAGCCAGGATTTAGCCTGCTCTTTTTGATCTTGTTGAAAGAAAGATAACTTATACTGCAGATCTATTGCAGTCGCAGTCACATAAGCCCTGTTTTTCATTATGTTCAAAGACTTCCCATCATTACTCTCTGACAAGAAACATGCTTGAAGAGAAGTCAGGAGTTCTCTCTCTGTCGTTTGAACACCTTGGTCATCATGGCCAATCTTTGAAAGAAATCTTTGTAAAAGACAAATGCTTGGGATTATGGAAGACAAAGTTGAGTTTTCCGAACTCATTTCCTGAGTTGGAAGAATGGTTTTAATATTTTAAGGAGATTTCATATCAGTGTGCACTCGAAGGATGTGATGGTAGGTAATTCACTATGATCAGCCAAATACAGTTGCACTGGAATTTTTAATTTATATAATCTTTCTAGCATCAAATATGTACTGTTCCAACATGTTGGGACATCTTGAGCCAATAGGAGAGGCTCAAGATTTTGCTGCACTTGAATGTGTTTGAAATTGTTACAGGCCAAAGGAGAATGATTAAAAGTGAGTTGCAAGGCGGCGACTTTTTGCAAGGATATCGATTACACTCCTCTGAACCATAATTGAGTCACTAATAACCAGTTGGAGTAAATGAATGCTGCAGTGTATTGAAGTTATTTCAGCCAGGTCACTACCAAGAGCCTTATTACTAGCTCCATCCCTCACCAATAAATTCCTCTTATTTGCATCAAGATCCCAACTATCCCACATAGAGCGAAACTTTTCAGATATATTCTTGCCAGTATGTGACCTGAGAAATGAGAGGCATGTAGCACTAGGGTGTGTCGAATTTTTCAACTTTCAAATTCCAAATATGAGGGGTGCTAAAAAGTTGCAGCATGACTTAGGAATTCTAAAGATATTTTTGTTAATTTAATATAATTTAGTTTTGCTTGGTAAGAAGCTACATAAAAAGTGACTTTTTTGTGGAATTATATAATAATTATTATATTAATAATTATATATGCTGTATATATAATGCACTGCTGTTTTTGCTTATTTCACAGGTTGAAACATATTCATCAGTGTGCTGAAGATTACTTGTCCATCAGTGCTACCATCCTAACAAGTGGGAATTGACCTACAATGGCTTCTAAAAGGAGGACAAGACTGGGGACATTCACACACATGAGCAACCTAATTGGAACTGGTAGAGAGTTGTTGCCCTCTGAACTCCCAACTCTGCGAGACATTCTGAAATATGGGCTACTGCTAAGAGAACAAAGTGGTGAGGATGTGAGAAACTACCCAGCAGCCAGTCTTGCAAAGGACATTTACCCTAAAGTGCTTGAAAAGTGGGAATGAGCAAACAGTTCTTTTGTAGCCCCCGTTGTAAATTCACGAGTCACAATCTTAAACAAGATCCAAGAGAGCTGGGAGCAGGCCAAAAACATATCTCTTGGGAGAGGAAAGCTACATGTCAAAGAGGCTTTCATTGCAAAACTTGACAAGCTTTTTGACATCCTCAGTTGCAAGTGTAAAATTGTTCTCTGCTCTGAATTTGGCTGCCTTGCAGATGCTGGTTGCAAAAATGAAACTCACATTAACTGTACATGCCCTAGGGAGATGAAGATCCCTGTGAAGGAACTTGCTTTCATTAAAGGTCAGAGAGACAAGTCTGGTTCTATTGGACCACATCAGATTGGCTTGCCAGATCAACCTGAGCACAACAGAGAAGTCAAAAAGCAGAAGCGGCAAGAAGACGAAAGAAGAAGGCTTGCTGAATATAAGCAGACAAGTAAGCAGGATGTTTCAATGCCATCAAATGAAATAATTTTCTCTGATGATGAAAATGAAGAACAAATAGCTGATGCTCAAGATGGAAAGGATGGAAGTTACGAAGTGACATTAGAAATACCAAGCACGTCTTCAACTTCCAATAAAAAGCCAGAGTACAACACATTAGAAATACCTAATGTTGCTATGCATAGCATCAGATGTGGTGTTGGCCTGCGTGCCACAGCTGCCATCACCACTGAGCTGCCTTTATGGATGCTGGCTTGATCACTGAAGAAGACAAGAGACTTGTAGTTGATCACAATAAAGTCAAGAGGGCCCAAGAAAAAGTTATGAGATCCCTGGATCAGGAATTTGATGATCTTTGTAAGAAGGGTGAAATTGACTGCATCTTCTTTGATGGCCATCAAGATACAACTAAAGTTATGCTGAAAGCAGACAATTCAGATCGTCAGTTCCCCAGCATCATCAAAGAAGAGCATTATTCTGTGTGCAGTGAGCCAGGTGGAAGATATCTCTACCACTTCACTCCTGAGAAAGGCTCAATGAGAGAAAAACCTGCTGAAGTTATTGCTGATAATCTTGTAGATTTCATGAAGAAGGGCATTGATAAAAGCCTGCAGGCCATTGGAGGTGATTCTACAAATGTTAACACTGGCTGGGAGGGTGGTTCCATGCATTGGGTAGAGGTCAAGCTTTGCTGTAAGCTGATCTGGTTGGTTTGTGCCCTCCACACTAACGAGTTACCCCTGCGACACTTGATCACAGCACTGGATGGGAAGACCTTGTCCAACAACAAGTGGACAGGTAACATTGGCAAGATGCTAGACACTGCAACCGAACTTGAAATTGATCCTTCATTCACCAAACTCTCAATTGGAGAGCCTCTTACTTCACTGAGTGACAGTCGTAAAGGATCTCTCTACTGATCAAGCGTACGGGTATAGGATCACACAGGCCATAAGGACAGGAGAACTTCCCACAGATCTGGCCCTTCTTGAAATTGGTCCAGTGAGCCATTCAAGGTGGTTGACAACAGCAAACAGGCTTTGTCGCATATGGGTTTCAAAACATGGCCTTAAAGGCAAAACCCTCAACAACTTAAGACTGATAGTGGAATACATTGTTGGTGTGTACTACCCCTGTTGGTTCAACATCAAAGTAAAACACACTTGGGTGGAAGGCCCACGCCACATCTTGTTTCAGCTGCGGCTAGTTAGGCTGCAAAAGAAGGCTGTAGTGGATGCTGTTTTGCCAACCATCAAGCGCTCAGCATGGTATGCATTCAGCGAAATGATAATCCAGACACTTGTGCTCAGATGACAGTGAGGAGAGGAGAGCTGGTGTCCAAAAGATTGTTGACATGATGGGTGGAGATCAGGGTTTCGGAGCCGGTAAAAAAACTTCTGGCTCCGACTCCGGCTCCGGAGCAGAAATTTTTTACAGTCTGGCTCCGGCTCTTTTATAGTAAATTCTGTTAATTATAAAATAAATATCTAGATTTATATAACTAATTGTCCAATTTAAAATATTGCACAAAATTTTTTTATTATTAAATCACTTTAATACTCCAAATTTAAATTTCTTATGATTTTAAATTAGGCAAATATAATGATAGAATGAAGTTATTTAAATAACTAAAGGAAAATGATGAAAACTAAATGATATTAAATATTTATTAACAATGGTAGCTTATATAAATTAGAGAAACTTGCCTCCTAATTAGTTCAAAGTTCAAACTTAAGAATTCTCGTATGGAAAATAGTAACAATCAAACTTTCTGAGATAATATATGCATCTTTTTTTAAGTGTTGAAACTTGAAAGCTTCATGAAAGCCAACTTGGCTTGAAAAAGAGCTGAATATTTCAAAAAATTCAGTTTTTAAATTTTTAATAGGTTATATTATTTACTTAAAAAGAGATTTTCTTTTAGTCAAAAAGTTTTGTAATTTAATTAACAAAAGCAATTCAACTAAAAGTCAAAAGTTCAAACTACTAATACATATTATAAAAGAAAATTTACAAAATCATTTACCCTACGCTTATAAAATCAATACTACTCCTTGGATTAACAAATGAAAACTAATGCAAAATTTTTTTTATTCTAGCTAAGGTATAATCAAACTAATTTTAAACATAAAATCAAGATATTCTTCTTGTAAATCTGTTTCCTTAAAATAATTGAAAATGAAAATTACTAAGTTTATTTATAATTTTTTTTTTTAAAACAAGATAGCCTCAATTATATTTTTTTAAGTGTAACCTTAAATCAGACTTTATCTTTAAAGTTCAAACTACATATTAAAAAATTAAAAAGTTTGCAAATTCAATGATACATTTACAGTATCATAAATCATAATACTCCTTGTATTAAAAAATGAAAGCAAAATAATAACTTTTGCAGAAATTTTTACTAATGTAGCTAAGGTAGGAAACTAATTTTTAAACATAAAATCAAGATATTCTCCTTGTAAATCTGTTTCCATAAAAAAAATTATGAATTAAAATTATTTATCTAAGTTTACTTATAAACATTTGTTCTTAAAAATAACATAGCCTCAACAATATCTTCTTTCATACGTGCCCTTAAATCAGATTTTAAAATTTTCAGTGCTGAAAATAGCCGTTCAACACTGACTTGTGTTGAAGGCATAGCTACTAGAAGATTTGCAACATCTCTTATAACTTTAGGATACCTTTCTATTACTTGTTCAAAAGACAGTTTTGACGAACGGTCAAATTTTTCAATCTCAGGAAAAGATTCCTCAACTTGCAATTTGAGGGTACACATTGGACTGAGAGGTGGTATTAGTTCACTTTCTAAACGAGGACGTTTTTATTTCTTACCATGTTGAATATCAATAATTTTTTCAAAATCAAACTCGTTGACATCAGAAGTGGTGGAAGGAGATGATGAATTTGATGATGATGCAATAATCTCGGTTCCACATTCCTCTCTTAATAGAGAGACTTTATTTGAAAGGTCTAGGTTACTTTTCATTCTGATTGCTATATTGCATAGGGCATCCTTGGCTTTAACTACCTGTTCAGATGTTAATAAGCATCTATATCTAGGATCTATATAAACAGCAGCAAGCAATACTTCATTATCAAGTAAAATATTTTCTCTCCTTTCCATGGAACTTTTAATGTCATCAGCTATGGTGCCTTCTATCTTGGAAAGAAAATACATCAAAGATTTCCACTTTCAAAAATTGACCGGGAGTCAAATCTTCACTTTGAATTTTTTTTGTTACTATATATGGCTGGTACAGTACTCTTTCCAATCTTCTTGCTTGTTCCCACATTATTTCTGAAAGATTCACATTTGAATTTGCCATGTCCAAGAGTACAGGTTTTAATTCTAATAAGCGCTCTATCATTAAATAAGTGCTGCCCCATCGAGTAGGTTGATCTAAAATAGCAACCTTGCCTGCACGTCTTTTAATTATTTCTTCCACTTTTGGGTTTCTTGCTGCTACTACAACCTGTCTCAACTTACCTATGAGAGAGGTAGCATGTTTATCTCTCAATCCATCGCAAATAGCAAGTTGCAAGGTATGTGCACCACAACGCATGTGGTTGATTCTGGAGAAGTGTGAAATTTCAGATACAATACTGTCAATTTCTTCTACACAAGATGCCACTTCCTGAGTGTCTGTTGAATCATCATCATGTTCACCAAATGTTTGTATATCATCTTCTGAAGTTGCCTCTTGATTATCATTCAACTTCTCAACAGTTTTAATCATATTTGATGCATTATCACTGACAATGCAGAGCACAAATTCTTTCGGTATGCCGTACTCTTCCAGAGTTCTCATAATTAGATCATGCAGGTAGTCACTAGTTTGCTGAGCATGTGTATCTTTTACTGCTATAGTGCGGGTGAGGATTTTATTATCATCATCAATAAATCGGACATTGATGGCAAAATAATGTGTCCGTATTCGTGTGCAACCATCAACTTTTAAATATATGAAGTGCCCTTTTAATTGCTCTTTGAGAGCAAATTTTTCTTCTTTTGATTTTTCTATCACTAAATGACGGATATTGTCTTTATCTAAACTAATCTTGAATTTCTGAGCCATTTCTTCTAGTAGACTGCGCATAGCTGGCTTTTCAAACATAGATAGAGGCATAGAATCTTTAACAACTAACTCAATTATGCTATTTTTAAAATTATCTGTAGTCATTGAGATAGTGACTTTTTGAGACATCAAAAATTTAGTAATGTTTTGCTGGTTTGCTTTAGTTTTTGAACTGGCAGAAGTACTGGGTCTTGAAAGCTCAAGCATTTGCTTCTTTTCTTCCATCATTTTTGATATTTCAGGATGTAATCGACTCGTGTCTTTTCAAATTATATGCTCTTGAGGAGACATCAGGCTTTTTGCTTTGAGGCTTGGTAATTTTAGTTCCACACGTTGAAATATTTCCCGAAGCATCAGAAACTTCACAAATACAAACATAGTGTTTCTTATCTGAACTTTCAGTAAAATACTTGAATATATCAGACTTCTTTATTGAATCTCTATCCATTATGAAGGGTCATAGACTGATAATTATAATTAAAGAATCAAGTACAAATTACAAAGAATCTGAAAAAAAAGAAATTTAGCAATACAAGATAATTGACCAAAAAATAAAAATAGTTCAATCCAAGTCAGAAGGACCAACCTTACTAGGTATGTATCTAGGTAGTTACCTACTTAGATAAATAGTTAGTACCTACCTACCTAAGGTCTCCACCGCCATAAAAAAAATTTTACCTATATAATTAAGTGTTGTTAAGACAAATCTTCCCAAATATTTAATGGTTAAAAAATGGAAATTTGCAGATTATTCCTGCAACTCCCACATCTCCATAAAATCCAAGAATCCTATGGTACCATTTTTCGTAATATATTACAAGAATTATAATTTGCAACTAAACCTATATTTAACAAATAACAATTTAGGTAGCAATATATCGCCCGGAGTCAGACTGGTCTGACGGGGTATTTGAACCTCATTTGACATTTAAACTGACTACAGCGGAAGTAAAGAAGTTCTTTGACAAGCCTATGCAAGTTCCACAGTGGCCCTGTCATGCTCAGTCAATAGAGAGGTGTGTGAAACAAGTCACAGAGGCAGCAGGCAGGGTGTATACACATGAGGAACGTGAGGGCTATATCAGAGGCCAAGAAGCAAGTCGGCGGCTGATGTCCAAGAACGAATCAAAGCAAGACTTGATGAAACTTGTTGTTTAAATGTTTTTTTTACTTATGTCATTACTTTCTAATGTTGTTTTATGATTACTAGGATATGTTTTATGCAGAGAAACTAAAATTTTTATAGCATTACCTGACATTTTGAGAAGCTAAAATTAATAAATGTTGTTTTCCGAGAGCAATTTGTGCTTTTTAATCAAACATAGATTTACCAAGCTAAGTGTTGAGCAGTCACAAAAATAATAGCAGATTTGAATTCTTCACATCCAAAAACATATTTTTAAAACCCCTCAGTGAAGAAATTGGCAAAAATTAATTTTCACTTCCCAAATTGACAGACCCTAATGTAGCACAGCATCGTATCTTTCAAAATCTTTACCTATCCAGTGACCCGATAATGATATAAAACTTTCTTGAGAGGTTGTGCATGTCCATATATCTGAAGAAAAGCTGACATGCTTTACTTCTTCCAGCTTCTGAGCAATTTTAGACTTGAACTCATTATAAAGACGAGAAATTATAATTAATATCAGAGAAGTATCTTCTGCTCAGTAAGAGATATCTGGGTTGGAGGTTAGGCCATTAGATCAACAAAACCATCATCTTCAGCGAAAGTAAATGGCTGGTTGTCCAAAGCCATCATCATGCCAATTTTACGGTGAATCATCACAGACCTGGAGTCATTGTGTCCCATATTTTTTTAGATGAAAAGCTTTCTTCTATTGAGATCTGCTTACTCATTTGGTCCATTTTATTTTCTTTCAGAGTACTACCAGGAGAAGTTGATGGTCTAGCCCAGTGATGGTGAACCTTTTCAACCCTGGGTGTCAAAAATTAAAAATTTTCATGATCATATTCAAGTGGCGTGTCACAACTGTCACATACATAAACAATCACTGTTATCAAAGGAACATTGCAATTATAATAATAAAACTATCTATTCTAGCTCATTTGAACAATACAGGAAAAATAAAAATAAATGACAATAAAATGTTTTGAAATAAAAAACTACAATTTTACCTGTTATTTAGCGACTTCTTTGTTGCTGTACTCTTGAAGAAAGCTCTTTTATAGCAGGTGTGTAATTCGTATATTTTAATGCTACACAAGCAGCACTGACATCATCAACCAATCTGTTTCTCTTGTCCATTTTGATGTTATTCAAAGTTGAGAACAAAGTTTCACAGGAGTAAGTTGATGAAAAAATTGTCAGTATAGCTTTGGCAAGTCTTTTAAGAGTGTCAAAAGTTTCTGGGACCCAGTTCCACACTTTCAGAATTTCATTGTCAGAATTATCATTCACAGATCCCTGCAAGCAGTCTCACTCGAGTGTTTCTAACTCAGATCTAAGATCAATAAACTTTTGCTTCCAAATAGAGCTGGATTGGAACTGCTAACTGCATTTCAAAGTCATTTAAATCTAACCAGTCAAACAAATCTAACTTCAGATTTGTAAAAACAGCTTTATCAGGATATTTTATAAAATTTATTCCTTCTAACTCTCTCAACTGCACAAATCTTGTTGAAAACTGCTCAATTATAGAGTTTAAAATTTTGACATTGTTCTCAAGCTTGTTCCAAGTCGTCATCTGTCTTGACACTTCATTTCATCAAAATGTTTCTTCAACCTATGAAAGTACTTATAACTTCTACTTTCCAAGTCGCGTTTAAAAATGTTGAGCTTGCTTTCAAAGACTGATCAAGCCAAACATTACATCAATAGTTTTTCCAAAACCTTGTAATTTAATATTGAGTTCATTCAGATGTAATGACAGATCAGTGAAAAACAAATCAACTGAGCCAAGCTACATCAGTTAATTGAGGAAACTGTTCTATATTTTTCATATTTAAAAATAGCCTGATTTCTTTTAAGCATTCCACAAAACGTTCAAGTACCTTACCGCGACTTAACCATCGCACATTATTATACATGAGTAATCCATTATAAACTGAATCAACTTCATTTAACAGTGACATAAATTCTCGTTTGTGCAAAGCCCGTGAAGCTATCAAATTGACTATTTTTGTCACAACTGCCATTACATCATTAACTTCTTTTAAACCTACCTTTGCACACAATACCTCTTGATGTTATAATACAGTGAAAGCATAGAAGCGGATGACCAACAGTTTCTGTAAAATGTTTCACAAATCCAGCATTTCGTCCAACCAAATTTGGGGCACCATCTGTCGTAACTGACACTATTTTTGACATCTCTATCTGTTTATCACGAAGCATTCTAACAACAACCTCACATATATCTGCTCCTGTTGTATTCAGAGGCAAATTTTCTAACAAGTAATTCCTCATACGTATATTGCATTGCCACTGAGATATCTAGCAATAATAGCTAATTGAGCTGATGACGTAACATCGGTGGTCTCATGGAGACAAATAGAAAAGAAATTGCATGCATTTAAGTCTTTTTTTCACTTGATTTTCTATATTAGAGTTCATCTTCATCACTGTCTTTAACAGTATTTCTACTAATTGGTAATTCATTAATACGCTGAATAGTAGCTGCTTTATTTTGAAAGTCATCAAATAAAAATGGTGCACATTTCATAAAAGCTTCCTTAACGAAATCTCCATCACTAAGTGAGTTTCCATGCTGGACAATAGTATGTGAAATACTGAAGCTTGCAGACACTAAATTTGAAGGCCCACTTACAAATTTAAGTAAATTGTCTGATTGAGACTGTTTATCTTTTAACATTCGCAATATATATTCTTTACGTTCTTGCTCACTTTTTTCTAGAAGCCACTGGTGGTTAGTGTTGAAATGCCTTTTCACATTCCAAGTTCTGCTCACAACTGTTTCACTACACAGGATGCATAGAGCTTTGTCATTCGTATCAATAATGGCATATTTTTCAGTCCACCAATCTTGGAAACTCTTTCCGCTACCTTTCTTGAACAATTTTATTTTTTGTTTACTGATTCCGCCATTATGATAAGGCTGAAATATTAAAAAACAATAGCAATTCAAAATCATTAACACAAATATTTAATGTGACAAATGGATGTTAGAACAAGTAAAATGATGAATTAATGTTAGGCCTAATTAGTTTCAACAGTACCACAGTTAATAATGTTAATGGAGATAAATTTTCATTTTCCAATACAATAATATCAATAACACTTAATACTAATAATTAACACCAGCAAACACTTAATATTAATTAATAATGAAACATAATGCTACACAACAGTGATTAATAATGACTTAATTAGACTCATTAAATCAAAATGCCCATGTAAAACAATGCCATGGCTCGACTAAAGACAGAGAAAGAAGAAATCAGGGTTGCCAATTCTGAATTATGAATATATAATTCAGAGTTGCCAGCCAAAATTAATGCTTAATTTTATACTACAGTATTTATAATGATAATTTATTTCAATTCAAATCCAACCACAGTAATATGTAATTAAATAGCCATCAAATATAGAGAATTGAATGTTTATTTACAAAAAATATATATAATCATTTCCTATTTAATTGGATGAAATTAAAAACGTCTCTTGATTTGATCGATTTTCATTCTTTATAGTTTTTGTTTAACTTTTGGACGATAGAAATGTCAGTTTAGGCGTGTCAACAAAAAAACAGCAACATGTCACCTTTGACACGCGTGTCATAGTTTTGCCATCACTGGTCTAGCCTGTATTCTATCTCTGCCTATTTCCTTTGATTCAGTTGCAGCTATTCTTTTTTTGTCATTTTCATTTTTGGCTTCAGCATACTCTTTTGGGTGATTAATCTTCAAATGATTATGAAGAGGTGTGCTAAAAGACTTTTGGCCACATTTCTCAGTCCCACGTTTGATAATCTTTTGGCAAATATTACACTTTGCAGTGATATCACTAGGCTCATTTATTGTATACAGTGACCACACAAAACTTGTCATGATTAATACTTAATAGTTTAATACAACACAAGAACCTGAAAGAGAACAAAACAATTGAACATCTGAATATACTTAAATTATTATTTATCTTATATTTGGTGGGGGGTGCTTGCCCCCAATGCAAAACAAAAAACGGCAATATGAGTGTAAAAATAATACGGTACCTAATAATATATATCCAGCTGGATAGATATGGCCATATCCAGCATATCCAGTATCCAGCCAGATATGAAAAATTCATATCTGGTGCACCCCTACCAATTATCCAGCCTCGCTGTACAATTTTATCTTGAGCTGGATTCATTTTCAGAGTTGGTGTTTGTCATACAGTGTAGAAATATGGTATGAGCATAGATCATGCTAGTAACCATGTCAACACCTCAGTTTGGCCCTTCAACATCATTTCACAAACATTAGTATAATATTGTATGAGTTTATAAGTATATATACTGTAAACCAGTTTAATTTCGTGGCAGCAGATTTTGTTCTTTCATATTGTTGGATGAGTTTGTGGCATCATAATTTCACGGTCAACAAGTGCTAGTTATAATCTTAGATTAAAATGATGACATTTATTCTAGACTGTGATTGGTCAAGGTTGAGGTCATATATCAAGGCAAGTTTTACCTCTTGGTATGTGGATAAAGTTTCAGCAGCACTCAACATAAGCATTGCCACATGTATGGAGTCGCCTGTGAGGCAATGAACATTACATATGCAGGCAACTGTACATAACATGCGCAAAAGTTATATATTGGTAGAATCAAAATCCATAAATTGTGTGCACACATTGTTTTCTGTGCTTAAAACAATGTTGGTACCAAATAGAATAATTTTGACCTTCAAAATAGTGCCTATTTTCTCAGTTGAATTTTCATTGAATTGAATTGAATAACCTTTATTAATAATAAAATAAATACAGTAGTCTTTTTACACTACAATTTTTACAATGACATGAATAATTGTGAAGCTCGACTATTTAATTTTTTATTTTTTTTTTTCCCTTAAGGTTTAGGCTTTACTGGGCTCTTATTAAAAATAAGCAGCTAGCTGTTATAAATTAATAATAATAAATAAATAAATAAGTAAATAAGTATTATTAATAGTTAAAACCTGTATTTCAATCTTAAACAATATTAATGGACAATATTAAACATTATTAGTGGACATTAATCCAAGATTTTTGTTAGTATCCCATTATTAATCGGGATTTCAACTTGGTTTTAAACAAATTTACATTCATAATATTTTTTATATCGGCATGCAAGTCATTCCATAGTTTCAATCCAATGAAAATGGGTAGTTTTTGAGATGAAGACAATCTAAATTGAGGTATAACAAGCTTTGCTCTATTTCTGGTCTGATACGAGTGGATTTCTTGATGAGTTACAAAATATCTATTTACCCATTGCAATTTAATGATTTTGCTCTTACACTTGTAAATAAAAAATAAAATGTGCCACTTTGGTTATATTGTTGAGCTTTAGTAGGTTTAGCTCTTTAAATAATGCACTAGAGTGATCAAGGAAATCAGCATCAGATAATAACCTTATTGCTCATTTTTGGATGACAAAGATACCATTTAATGTGTTGTTAGTGGAGTTTCCCCAAACAAGGGTGCAGTATGTTATATAAGGAAGAACAAGAGTATGATAGTCAATAAAACTTGTTTAGGGACTACATTTCTAAGTTTAAACATTATAGCAACGCTCCTTGAAATCTTTTTCGCGATATAATTTACATGATCACTCCATTGCAAATTCTTATCTAGCATTACACCAAGAAATTTTGTTACAGTACACTCCTTTATGGTGATTTCATTAACATTAAGTTCATCAAGATATACATTTCTTTTAGTAGTAAAAATCATGAAATTTGTTTTACTGGTATTTAGGAAGAGTTTATTGGTGGTCAACCATTTCATTACACTGATGAATTCTGAATGAAATATATTCTTAGCTGTATTAACATCTTTGCAAGAAAAAGAGAGTTGTATCATCTGCAAACATTATGCACAAAAGATCATATATAATACATAAAACAAGTTTATGATTAAGCTTGATTTAGAAAATGGGTTTTATGGGATTAGTTTGTGAAAATCTAGACATTCCAGTGAAGTGTTTTGCTTGCTTTAGAAAATTGCCTATAGGCTATTCAGAGTCACTTCATTTGTTTTCTGTTTCAGAGACGGTTACAATTCAAGTTTTTTTGACTGAATTTTTAATCCTACTGATTTATGCTCCTTATATGCAGGGTGTGTATAAAGTAACATGAGTGAAGAGACAAATCTGATTTGAACTGATTTAAACTAGGTTCAACTTATGTTTTAACTTTTAAGAACATTTTCAACACCTCTTATAAACCTTACTATCAAATATACAGTTGTTATAAAGTGCATGTAATAAATATTACTTGTCCATGTTCGCTTGCATTAATATAATTCAAATCAAATTTCTCTCTCCACTTGCATTACTTTATACACACCTGATACCTTCAAGTATTGGGTTAAAAATAACCTTTGAAAGAGGATGTTGGATTGCTTTTTCATAATGTGGACAACTGTAATTCAAGAAAAATAATTGCTTGGGAAGTACAGTATATATGAGGCCCTTCTAGGAAGAAGTGGCTAAGCGACAGAAGTGAAAAATGCCAGAAAATGTAGTTAAAGTTGTACGAAAACTGAAAGTGACATAACTTTTGAAGATATTCTGGCGAAATATCTTCAAAAGTTCAAAATTTATGGCACTTTTAACTGTGTTTTTTGGCGTTTTTTACTTTTGTTGCCTAGCCACTTCTTCCTAGGAAGAATAGTAGCATATTGTACATGAAATAGTAAAAATGTTGTTACATATAAATTGAATTGAACATAGGATATGAGAGCTACATATGCTCAGAGCCACTTTCCCCTACTTAACTATGATGCCACTATCTGATAGTTACAAGGTAACATTCTTACATGTGTAATTATTTCTGAGTCAATTGTTAAAGTTTCAGAAAGCAAAATAGTTTAAATATATACTGTATATAAAGTCAATAACTGTTATATGTATGGCATGAAACATAAAAATGTAATATCAAGAAAACTCATTTCCCCATGGTGTGGGGATGATTGTGCTCAAAGAGTCACTTTTAGCTTGAGCATTAATGGAGTAAACTCCTAACTCAGCCCACCCCTGAAGCCAGTAGGCAGGAGCAAACCAGAGCCTCACTGCTCAGAGTCTGCCACTGAACCACTGAACTACCAGGTGCCCTAGGTGTAAAATATACATATCTTTTCATGTTTTCTTTACTTGAAATTTGTTTCTTGCCAGTCAGAAATTAGTCTGTTGGTGACATCAAATGTGAAAAAGGTGTTTATAGGAAGAGAGTTGTATTGTCAGAATAACCTTACTAAAATGAGTTCATTTTGTGGAAATAACGCATTTAATGATGATTTAAATGTAATTAAGATCATTAGATTGATTTGTTTTAATATTTGAAGGTTTTAGAAGTAAATGCCTCATCATCTCGGCAAGGGAAACAAATCTTGAGCCAGTTATCAGAAGCAACTCAGTCACACACTCTCTCTTCAGCCAATACATTGCAAGGCTTTAATTCTAATTCTCTTGGTAAGCATTATACTATTAAAAGAATTTACGTATTTTAATTGAATAGGATAAGTGTTTATTCAGGTAGGCCTATAATTGGAGCAATATGAGATACTTCAGTGTCATTATTAGTCTGTGAATAGAAATCAGGCTTGCATAAGTGTCTTGCATTTTATTTTTTATCTTTTTCCAGACCAAGTTCATATAGAAACTTCAGAACAAGTAGAGAAAAACAAATCTGTGTCACTTATTCTTATTGAGGATGTAAGTTGAGGTTTCTAGTTTCAATACTAAAAAGTACAATTTAACAAAGAATTGGCAATGAAGTTCCGGAGTGTGATGTCACCCTCCTATTTCGTGGACAAACAAATGAGTTGTAAATTGGAAATTTCACATTTTTATTTTAAATTTTTGTCTTCATTCAAGTAAAATTAATTATATGTTATGAAAATATAATGATTTTTAATTTTATCTTAAAGAAATATTAAAAAATTTATGGTGTTTAAGGTTCAGAAAAATAGCCAAGGCTTAGGTTTATTCAGCGCTTGCTTGTTTAGTTTTTATAAATTTAAGAAAATCTAACCATTTCTTATGGTAGACCGCTAAGATGGTTTTTCTTGTTAAATTATTCATCAAACGGTATTTATTGCAAGTCTGTGCTGTTTTTTTATCCTGAGTTAAAAATAATCATTGAAAGTTAGGCCCTAGCTAGGTTATTTTTTGTTATTTTAGTTACTAGCCAGCCCTAAACTTAATTTTAAATCCTATACTATGCAAAGATCCTAGAGTGCAAGTTTTGGAAAGCATTCTACACTAATGTTTACTAATTTATTTATTTTTTTTATAGAATAGTCTGAAAATCTGTATAAAATTATATGCAGGGTGGCATCAGAATTTGACTGTTTAAGTTCAGGACTGCAAAAGTCAGAAAGATGAGGTATAGCTAAATTTTGTTCACCAACTTCAGGTCATCTTTGTCATACTTGTAAGAAAATTGTCTTAATTAAATTAGAAACTACTCAAATTCTAAATTGAAGATACTGTACTTTGTTTTCCAGTTCAAGCAAATTTTTTACAAATGCTTTTTTTAAGTAAAAGTTTAGGAATCCAAGTTTCTTACGTTATTCCATCATAAACTTATGTCCCCATAATTTTCACACACATAGCTTTACTCTTATATGAGGCCCTCCTAGGGAGAAGTGGATAAGCAACAAAAGTTTAAAAAAAAAAAAAAGCCAAAAAAATGCACTGGGGTCTTTTACTTTTGTCACTTTGCCACTTCCTGGGAGGGTCTCGCATAAAAGCTCTACAACAGATTTCACAGAGTCCTCAGGAACTCATTTTCCACGCCATTCTGCATAGCTCACCCACTTCACAACCACTTTTCTAGTTTCAACATCTTGTAAACATCGTCCACACTTGCTGCATTACCATACAAAAATGAGAAAAAATCTGAATAGACCTAATTCGAAATTATTCTTCTCAAGCTTAAACACAATACAGTACTTTCAAATTGTAAATTTTTATATGAAGCTTATATTCTACATACAGGGTGTACATAAAGTCAGGATCTATTTTTGTGAAGCACTTGGAAATTATATGGAATTTTATCATAAAATGATAAAGTGGTAACATTTATTAAATAATTAAGAGTAGGATTCGACGTGACGCCCACCAGTATCCCTGCACAGCTCAAATCGTTCCGCAGCATTTCTAAACACATTCTGGAGTATTTGCGGGGTTATGTTATCTGCAGCAGTTCGTGTACGTAAGTTTTCAAGACTCGTAATCTTCGTCTGATAGACGTGCGATTTGATAAAGCCCCATGCAAAGAAATCTAAAGGGGTTAAATCTGGTGATCTGTCCAGATCATTATTATTATTATTATTATTATTATTATTATTATTATTATTATTATTATTATTATTATTTTTTATTTAGATCGATATTGTGTTTGAGGATGTCGATGACGGCTTCTGGTCTGCAGTTAACACTTTACTCTCCACTTCCAAGAGGCCAATAATAATGACCAGCAGTCTCGGTACTTCTGCTTTTACCTCCAGAATTAAAGAAAATTATTGGAGACTCGATTTTACTACTCCAGAGCCTCAACTCGTAGGTAACTGTCATTAAAGGAGCAATTTATTTCAAGTGTGCCGTTCGTTATCTTATAAAATAATATAGAATATATTGTATTCTGAAAGGCCTCAAGAATTACGCTTGAAAATTGGCAAATTATTGTTGGGAAAATTAGTTTTTATTATATTTTTAGATATCAGTGTTCGTTTAATAACTAAAATAACTACCCCCAAGTGGTAACACTTCTTTGTAAGTATTAATTTGAACCTTTGCATATATTTAAGCACAACATCTGCAGTTGATGTGTCTGGCCAATGGAGCGTTTGTTTGTTCGAAAGAAATTGAACTTCTTGTGAAGAGTAACCAGGGAGATATTCGAAAGTCCATTTTAGATCTTCAATTCTGGATTCTTTCTGGCACCTGCCAAGTCTGTTGGTGGAAAGTAGATAATGGTGTAAGTACTTTTCATCGTTATTTTTAATGCAGAACTCAAATTGGAAAACTCAGTCTTGAACTTTAAATAAAACCTTCGAAATTTATTACACTGAAGGATCATGTTCAGACAAATTAAGTCATTTCACTATAGTGTTTGAATGCTTGCTTTACATTACATTTGGTGAAATTTCAACATCATGCTACTTTTATTTCATAAGTAAAAGTATTGTGATGTTGAAACTTCACCAAATGCTGAAAAACGGAGTGAAATAAAACCCGGTTCTCGAGGCCTGAACATACTGCAGCTAATGTTGTCATCTCCAAATGGAAAGGAACGTACCAAATAATCAGAACTAAATTTGATCTAATTAAATCTGTCGAGTAAAGTTGAAAGTTAAATTAAGCTTCGATGATCTGGTTATTCGACGTTCATCAGTTTTTGAATTTGGCTGTAGCTGCAACACACTTATTTGGTGTTGAATATATCGCCCGATGGTAATATTGCACCACAATTGTGTTCACCACATTAGAAAGTGTATTATTGATTTATACTAATACAGGGTGTTTACAAAGTCCCTATCTATTTCAGTGAAAACGTAGCAAAAAGGATAAAATTCAGTAATAGAAGGCATACATTTAATGAATACTTAAGCATATGATTCTACATGAGCACTATCAGTTTCTCTACATAGTTCGAATCTGTCAGCAGCATTGCGGAACACATTTTGGAGCATGACAGGGGTTATTTTTGTAACTGCTGTTACGATACGAGCAGGTAAATTTTGCAGATCTGTAACCTTCGTTTGATAGATGTTTGATTTGATAAAGCCCCATACAAAGAAATCGAAAGTTAGGAAATCGAGCCGCCCAGGGCCTGTTGCCTCCACGTCCAATCCACCGATTTGGAAATCGTTCATTTACGTACTCCCGAACAATGTTTGCGTAATGACAAGGTAAGATGACGGTGTTTAAAATGCCATCTGAATGACGCTGGGACATTTACGTGCTCACATCGTAACAGCAGTTACAAAAATAACCCCTGTCATGCTCCAAAATGTGTTCCGCAATGCTGCTGACAGATTCGAACTATGTAGAGATACTGATAGTGCTCATGTAGAATCATATGCTTTAGTATTCATTAAATATATACCTTTTATTATATTGTTATTGAATTTTACTCTTTTTTGCTAAATTTTCACTGAAATAGATAGGGACTTTATAAACACGCTGTGCAACTAAATATTTTATTATACATTTATTGTAGTTTCATATTTTATTTAGCTAGTTACACATATTTAAGTAGGAAATAGTGTTATGGCTGAGAATCACGTGTGTTAAGGCTTAACGTTGGATTTTTAACATTGTCGCATTAACAACTTTTGGGAAATCAGAGACTAGTGTTTCAGAAGCACTTTTTAGGATACTGGGATAAGTGGCTAAAAGAAACAAGGCGTTTTATTACCTTAAATTCCATTATGTGCAATAACCAGGAAATCAATAAAGATGGTTATTGAGAAACTGAAAACCAGTGAGATCGAGCCACGCATCACCGTTTCAACCCACTAAATTTTGCTGGGTATGGATGGCGGTGTCCGGACAATTCGTCCCCGGACAATTCGTCGCCGGACAATTCGTCCCTAGGACAATTCGTCCCCAGACAGTTCGTCCCCAGACAGTTCGCCGCGTACAAATAAAATTTATTATCTAAGTTAGGTTTTAGAAAACGTAAAAACCTTCTAATATTTACTATTACATACAGTTACATACAATACATTTTAATAGTAACAAACATTAAAAAACAGATAAAGTGAAAGCATAAAAGGCATTTAAAATTTGAGATTATGGGCAACCCCTTTTAAGAACTGAAGCTTATTTATCGAGTCATACTTTTCTATTAATTTCAGTATACGACTATCTAGATCTCTGTATTTTTTCTTCTTAAAAACGACTTCCCCCTGAAGAAATTTCTGCATTTTGCTTCTCGCCAAACCTTCTTCGCGTCGTAGCACGTCTATAAGAGTCCATATATTGGGGTGGATTGCGCTCACCGCACGATTCAGGGCACTGTGAAAAGCTTCTAAGCCGTTTATGGTACGGGGTTAGGTTAGGTTAGGTTAGGTTTTTACTTGTTTTAAAGCCTAACTTAAATAATAATTTTTAATTTATGAAGGTTTTATGAAGAAAAAGTTGCCGAGTGTCTCTTACTTTTATTTTGAAGGCGACGAGTACTTAAGGTCATATTACAATTTAAAACTTAAAAATTAATTTTGTAGGCGACGTACTGTCCGGGGACGAATTGTTCTAGGGACGAGTTGTCCGGGGACGAATTGTTCTAGGGACGAGTTGTCCGGCGACGAATTGTCCGGGGACGAGTTGTCCGGCGACGAATTGTCCGGGGACGAGTTGTCCGGCGACGAATTGTCCGGGGACGAGTTGTCCGGCGACGAATTGTCCGGGGACGAATTGCCCTCGCACCATGGATGGCTTACAGTACAGTTTTCACTTTTCTTTTAAGTAGTAACAACTGAATTTTCTCTCTCCTTAAAACGCCCCATACTTTCAAATTGTAAAGTGGAGTACAATAAATATACAGTTGCTTAATTTACTATATTTAAATTGGTTATATTATGAAATAAACCAATTTCTTCTATTTTATCATTTTGTTGTAATGATTCTTATTCATTTCTTTTACATGGATTCCTTTTCAGGTAAATTTGACTAATGCTCTAAAGCTTCCCGACACCTGTGATATGAATATTCAGAAGCTGTTTCCCTGTGCACGAAAAATTTCTTCAAATTCTCTTGAGATCCCAATTACTCTGGGTTGCATTTGGAACAAAACAGACACGAAGCTACTAAGAGAGCAGGAGCGAAAAATAGTCTATGATCCGCCTTTAAACTGGACATTGTTGTCTGCCAATTGCGATTCCCTTCTCCCGTTCGTCAAAAAAGAGAAGAAACGCGAATGGAAGTATCCTCTGAGGGAAGATGATCCCATCCTCAAAAACACCAGTCTTTGGCAGAAGTACAGCTGGCTTTCCATTGATGATGAAAGCGACACAGAAAAAGAACTTCCATCTAATATAGACCACCTGAAAAGTACAAAAAATGTTCCATCTAAAGAGTTGGAGCGCTCTTGTCACTTGTGTTTGAGTAGTTTATCCAGTTACTTCAATTCATTTGCTGACTTCGACATATTTTCTTTTGGTTCTCGGCCGTCAGAGAAGAGTGAATACATTGATGAATTTCGTAACAAATGGTGGACACCGTCCATTCATCCTGGATTGGAATCTGTCAACAGCGAATCACCATTTCTCTCTTATTCAAATAATTTAAATTTAACCCTAATTCCTGAGATTTCTGAACTCTCTCTCAAGCGTACGCAAGATCAAGTTTTGAAAGCAGTAAGTTCATTCAGTATTGATGAAGAATCCTCTCCTCTGCATATAAATATTGAACAGGAAACCCCTTCTGTGATATTGCATCCACATTGTCACCTGTCACACAGGTAAGTAATCTTGTTTTTTTTCATTTCAGTTGAAAATGCTTAGCTTAGTTCATGCATACTGTTTACAAAGTTCTCAGAATTAGGTGGTTTTATTTTGGACATTATTATAGGTCTTCTTTGAGAGAATAGCATACGTCACAATTTTTTTTTTTTTTCAGTGATAAACTGCACCTTGAAGACTTGAATATAATCCTGTTGTCTTTGCTTCCATGTTTGCCCCAACTGCATCGCAGCGCATCTGTAATGGATTATTTGCCCTTCTTGAGAGAGATTGCTCGCTCTGACCAGTTAGGAGAATCGGTTAAAAAGTATTTTAAAAGGACCCCAAGGCTTCCTAAGTATTTTCGTTATTTGGGCTATCACGATGTACCTCCTTCTAAATTACTAGATATTTGTAATGTATTTCAAAGTAGTTGAGTAAGTTTTGGGTTTTTAAAACTTTTCACTAGAAATCAGTTTATTTGTTTTTAAGGTAATTTGTTTACATTGTTTTTAACATAATTATTGTTACTCTTTATAAATTTATTTTAATGAAATTAATTCTGTTCTTATTTGTTTGGTGACAGGAAGGAGGTAATTTTAATTTATTTATATGTTAAAAAGTGTTTTAAAGGAAAAATTTGTAAGTTTGTAAAGAAGTGAAAAAATTATTTTAGATACTACACATTTCTCTAAATTAAATCTCCAAAAGAATGTTTGAACACTTGTTTCTATTTCTGAAAAAAAAAAAAAATTAACTGAAACGTTAATTTGACGTTTGATTATGCATTGATTATTTATTCACGTATTAGAGTAGGTTAGAGGCAGGTTTATCACTGAAGTTGAAAGTAGAATGAAGCAGGACGAGAAAGTGATCGAAGTCTTGATACGAAGCGAGTGCTTGAGTGTATATGCAGCAACAGGTTTATATGAAGGTGTATTGGTGCCAGCACTTACCTAGTTTGGCATAACAATTCGCTATTAAAAGTGATTGGTGTGAAAGGTGAAAAGTCATTGAAGATGAGGATGGTATTCGTATGCTACGTCGGTATGGTCATTTGGAGAGAATGAATAATTGTGGAAAAGGTGTAGAACAGATGTATATACAGTATATGGAAGGACATGGGTGGGTAGTATGTTCATTTCCTGGTTCAAGCTTCGTGGCTACTCCATGGAGAATGGGAAATGAGTTCTTATGTATGTATTTATAAATTTTATTATGGTCAGGATATTTACTTTAAGCTTTATTTGGAGGTGATGTAGGGAGAGAATCCTTGAAGACCCCTAAAATTTATTTGAAAGTTAATATTAAGTACCCCTTAAATGTATGGAAAACTTTAAATTTAGTTTTTTATCAATTTTATATAAAATATTAGTTTTAAAGATTAAAAGTGTGTATAATATTCTGTGATGATATATCTCCCCAATCTTTTAATATAAAACAAACGTTATAAGTTTGGTGCTTGATCTTGATTGCAAGTCGACTCTGACATTCGAGTGCGATTTCCCTTTTTCTTCGACGTGGCTATGTTGCAACATCGCTTTCTGCTAGATCAGAGAGAAGTTAAGTGACAGTGGGTCTGATCAGTAGCTTCATAGGTGACCATCCTCTTCGTGCAGATGATGTGGCGGCGCGTGTTTTGGACCCCACGTAAAGCTGCAGTCCTATCCACACGTACACAAACGCGCGTGCGCGCCTGTACGCATTTTCCGCATTTTTACGTGAGGGAGGTGCTTTTTTTTTTTAATGAACCATATATTCAAATTCTTAATCTAATTTAATCTAACCTAACCTCGGTGCCATTAAACCAGGTACTGTTTCGGGTGTAATTGAGGGCTCGAACAGTAGTTTCTGTTGTCATTAAATAGTAAGGTACTCGCTAACCTGACCTAATTAGAACTAGAGATGTACCGACTAGTCGGTAAGTAATCGGTAGTTGGCACAGTCGGCCTGTTCACCCGACTATTCGTAGTTGGCTTAGTTGCTAAATGTTTGCTAAATATCTAATTTATCATTATTATTGCAAGTACAAAAACCCCTTTGCTTTGTCCGGAGCTATGGGGCGCGTCCCCTCTATGGCAAATGTGGGAATGTATCTTTCTCTGATGTAAGGGCTCTCTGCCTTTGTGGATCGTTGGGCCCGTCTGGGGACCCGGATGATCTCCCGCATATATTTCTCTCTCTCTCTCTCTCTCTCTCTCCCCCACTTTTTTTTTTCTTTTTTGCATTTGGCTTTGTTTTAGACCTTGGGTGAGGGAGGTGGTTTGTCCTTCACCCTTGTCGCCCTTAAACCAATCCCTGACCCTGCCAATTCTCACCGCGCGTTGAATGAGAGTGGCCGCCTTTTAGGCACGAGGACTGGGTATGGGTGTATCTCCCCTGCGTGACATCTGTTGGCGGTGGGACCGAGTGTACCGTCGTGCATACTTTCAAACAAAAAGTTATTACCGTGCTCATAGGATTCCTTCCTCCCTTCTCTGTACTATTGATACAACTCTTCCTCTAGACGATTCTTGGCACCACTTCAATTGTCCATGCCTTCCTCTCCCATCATGCTCTTCTTCCACCTCAGATCCTCCCAGTCTCGTTTCAGGTCTTTCCTCCGTGGATTCTACATCCGATCTCCTATTGCAAAGATTTGTCTCTTGGATAAAAAGTCCACCCCTAATACGGTCCCGTTGTCCTTGTCCCGTGAACACCTTACTTGTCACTCTTCCTCCATTCATATCTATACGGATGGCTCCCAGTCTCCGTTAGGCGTAGCCGCTTCGGCGGTTTTCCATCTCCCTTGTAAGACTGTTCAGATTATTAATCTCTCTTACATTTCCATTTACTCAGCGGAGCTCTGCTATTTTGGAAGCTCTAACCCATAGTGGTGCTCTTCCCCCGAGTTCGTTTGTTATTTTTTCGGATTCCCGCAGTGCTCTGATGTCCTTAGGAATCCCTTGACCCTAAACACACACTAGTACGAAGGATACAGCAATTAGTCCATTTTCTCACTGCTTATTCGCGCGATAAATTTCTTTCTGTTGGATCCCCTCATGTGGGTATTGCCGGTAACGAGAAGGTGGACCTTTTGGCCAGGCGAGCTCCTCCTTAGATTTTATTCCTTCCCTCTGCCGCCATTTCAGGTCGCTGTGGCAGCGCGACTGGGATGGCGTTGGCGTAAACAAACTGCACCGTTTCAAGCCTGTTCTTCGTCATTGGTCTTCATATAAATCCCGGCATAAAGAAGTTCTATTGGCTCGTCTGAGAATTGGTCACACCCATTTGACCCATGGCCACCTTATATCTAGAAATCCCCCCCAGCCTTACCCGCATTGTCATGTCCCTCTCACTGTTGAGCATGTTTATTTTTTGCCCTCTTTATTCAACCTTCCGTTTGCAGTGCCTCCCTCGACGCGTCTTCGGGCCATTCTTGCAGAGGGTGCCTCTTTCTCTGTCGGCTCCATATTTGATTTCTTTTGACTGTTACGGCTCCTGTCTCGCCGTGATATGAACCTGTTTGAAACGGCGGTCACTCCCAAAGGGGAAAAAAAAAAGTACAAAACATAACCTATTTTATTTAAGTTTCCTTTTGAAATAATATACATACAATTTTCTGTTTTTGAACTTCAACTTCAAATTTTTTAAATTCTAATATGATGAAAAAATATGAATATAGCGTAGCAATAAGACTCTAAATATATAATTTTGTGATTAGTGATTTTAGTAGGCTAGTTCATTTTAATTATTTTTAGTAGCTACTGCTGCTAGCTATTACACTGTAAAAGAATAACTTTACTGCATCATAATTTGTTTTCTTTGTATACAGTAAGCCTATGCTAATTTTGAGGATTTAAATTATTTTTTAAATTTGCAAGCTTTGAATTCATGTATGTAATGTTTACATACCTAATTTACATCAATTTCCAATACTGGTATGATGAAAAATGTAAATATAGCTGTAGCATAGCAATAAGATACTAAATTTACCCTTTTTTTATGATTAGTGATTTAAATTATTTTAATAACAGTACTTCATTTTAATTATTTTTAGTAGCTAATTGGAGTGTAATAAAAAGTTAACATGCTCTCTTACTGCATCATAAGTTTTGTTTCCAACTTTTTATACAGTAGGCCTATGCTAATTTAAGTAATTTTGAGGAATTATGTTTAATATTGCAAGCAGTGAATTTATAAATGTTATGTTACATAATTTACATTATCCTCCTAAACGTTTGTTTCCAATTTCTACTGGAATAAAAATTAAGAAGTGTGTAGCAGCCATGAAATTAAAATACTTTTGTCCGCAAACCTAAGTAAGAATGAGTTCTTATACTCCGCCGACTAGTCGGCAGTCGGTACATCTCTAATTCGGACCAATATATCTTTTTTCCAACAATGAAAATGTTTCTAGATATTTTTGTATAAATTTTTGAATGTTTCACGGTACCACTACATCTATGAATTAACGTACTTACTGCACGTATTCGTGTTTGGCATGACACCAAATGCCCAGAATCTAGATTAGGGAATAAAGTCACTGTGACGAATGGATTTATTAAAGTACAAACCTCCATGTTGTAAGGTCTTTGTGAAAAACCCAGGTATAGATTGAAAGCTTTTGCTTCTAATAAATTAATATTTAATTTTTCATTGTGGCTTTATTCTTCACATAATTTAAAATATTCACCCGATACCAGAGGCCAAATTAATTTTCCTTAGAGATTTCAAAGACCAAGGCTAGCTCTAGTTTCATTTAGAAAAGATGTCGACTAACTAGTCTGAATTATTCATACATTTACCGATAACGTAGCTATGGGAAGAATCGAAATGTAAGCTGCTGAATATTATGCAGGAATGAACTGAGACTACGTACATGCATCATCAAAATCTCATTTCTCAACTGAGTTGGGTTGAGAAGGCAGATATGCTCGAATATAAAAATAAAAAAAATAAAGTTAAGGAAGAAGAGAAAAGGCAGAAACTGAGGCATATACGTGCATTCATAGCGGGATCCTGGTGGACCAACACCACCCCAGGTGACTAAATTCCATACCTGCAACTCTTCATACACCATGCGTGGTGGTGCTTCCAGGCTTTGTCAAAAATAAGACGGAGGGTTCCGGACTTAATGCCTCTAACAAGCCTCCTTCATTCCAATCTACTTGCAGCCACTTCTCGTGCATCACCCGGATTAAGTCCACGCAATCATTCACCATGTCCATCCATCTTCTTGGCCTCCCTCTCATACCTTCGCAAGTACTCTCACACTCCTTGCACAACTGTCATCTTCCATTCTTTCAATACGTCCAAAACATTTTCCTCTATTTTCACTTCCACTGACTGCCGCACACCACAGCTGTCTAGAACCACAAGATTTCTCTATCCGCCGTACGCGACACACGCTTCTCAAGTTATCCATTTCAACTGCTGACACTTTTGACTCCTCCCTTTCATGCCATGTCAGTATTTCACACCCATACAAAAGTGTCGGTACTAAGACCTTCATGTAAACATCTCGTAGCATGAAATAAGTACATGCTAAATATTGGGATCTCGGAGTTTACCTGCAGAATATCTCAATCAGGACATTAGTTCATATCGTCACCACGAGATGCCTCATACTATTTATGCTTGAAATGCATCGCGCATAGGCTTGGGACCTATCTAGTTTTGCGAGATGTTTACCCCGAGCAAGAGCTAAATAATTCATCAGGCTTGGGTATCGGGTAGCAATCTAGAAGAACTGCTCTATTTGCTGTTAAACGGTAATTCCCACATAAACGCACTGACTTGTCAGGTTTTAGTACGGGAACTACGGGGTAGCCCGCTTAGCGTGTGTGACTGGTTCAATAATTGTGTTTGAGCAGCCTATCAATTTCTAAATCTACCTTCTCAATTCGTGTGCAATTGGACGAGCCTTAAAAAATTGTTACATTTGCATTAGTGATGTAGGTCACATCCGCATCCGCGAACATCCGCACATTTTCTCGCATCTGCATCCGCCCTTTGGACTGCGGATGTGGACCGTTGATATAAAACGTCATTAATAAGCGGAAATTATCAAATTCTACTATAATAGAACTAGTTCATTGTGCGCAAAAGTGATGCAAGCGACAAGACGAGAGGCTGTTCTTGTATGAAGTTACTCTCTTGCAACCTACTTAGATCCACGTTACAAAGCTAAGTTATTTTCACCTAGTACATTAGAACGAGTTAAATCATCACTTGGCAAAGCAGTTGAAGAGCTTCAATCTCTTGAATCTGTCGCTTCGCCACCCACCAAAAGAATAAAAGTTTCAGTGACAGAACCAACACCTTCAACAAGCAAATCTATCACATAATCTCTCTCAGTTTCTTAAGTCAAGCAGCGATGACGAGACCTACGCGATGTCAAAAGATGTAGTAAAAATGATCGAGAGCTATCACCAAGAAAAACGCCTGGCTGCATGTGACAATCCTATTAGTTGGTGGAAAAATACGCAGAATATCTATCCATACTTGAGTAAACTTGCAAGGAAACATTTAGCACGTCCTCCAACAAGCGTACCAAGCGAGAGATTATTTAGCAGTGCTGGATTAATATATGATGAAAAGAGAAACAGACTGGCAGCAGAAAAGGCAGAAAAATTAATGTTCCTTAAGCATAACCTTCCTATAATTAAGTTTGAATATTAAACGATGAACATCTTAGTTTACTTTATTTTAATTACTCATTTATAAATATGCCTAATAAAACTTTAAACTTAATATAAATAGTCATCAAGCTAATTAAAGATCTCTTTCTATAAGGGTGGAGGTTGGGGAAAGAGGTCGGGTAACACAATTATGGTTTCTAATTGTGGCTGAAACTCAACAAAATATAACGAATTTATTTGCAGACGAATTCACTAATTGATTTCTATATTAGTTAGATGCTTGCTATTATTTTATATGTTCAGGGAAAAGTACAGCAATTATTGTACAATTAATCAATTATACTACATTATAGCTACAGCTCTCTCTATATAATAACTTATTATATACGTTAAACACAACAAATCTCGAATATATCCTAAAAAATAACGAAAATGTAGACATCCGCATCCGCGGATGTTGAAATCAAACATCCTCATCCGCATCCGCATCCGCGGATGTGAAAAAAATGACATCCGCTACATCACTAATTTGCATCAACCTCTATACAGACCTGATGGTCTTTTAGTTTTAAAACTCCATTAACAATGAGTCCCTTCGCTTTCTCCGGAGCTATAGGGCGCGTCCCTCTGTGGCCAATCCAATGGGGAAATGCATCTTTCTTCGATGTAAGGGCTTTCTCTGCCCTCGTGGACCATTGGATCCGGCTGATCATCTACCCTCCTACTTATATTTCTCTCTCCTTTCCCCACCTCATTCTAGTTTTGTTTCCTCCCTTCCCGCATTTGGCTTTGTTTTGGACCTTGACTTCATTTTTTCCTTGGACCTTGGGTGAAGGAGGTGGTTGTCCTTCACCCTTGTCGCTCTTAAACCAAACCCAAGCCTTGTCCCTGCCATCTTTCACCGCGCGTTGGATGAGAGTGGCCGTCCCAGTCTTCGTAGGCACGGGGACTGGGAATGGGTGTATCTCCCCAGCGTGACATCTATTGGCGGTGGGACCGATTGAGCCCACGATTCGCCTTTCCTTTGTTGGAGTCGATGGTGGCTGGATGCGCTTGGGGGATGAAAATTCTCATTGTTTGCTATGGCTTCTTCAACTCGGCTAACGACTTCCGCTTCTAATACTCGGACTACTACTACTCTCAACACTCGGTGGTGGGCAACCAGGCCCCATTTCCTGAGCTCTCTGATATTGCATCTACTTTTGCATATTGCTAAGAATTTTACTTTTAGGAAGTTTTTAATTTTATATACTTGCGTTTATATTCACATTGTTATAGTTAAGTAATTGAATATTAGTGGTTTTTAGCAATTTAGAAGTTTTCATAGCGTGCCGGCTTAATTTAATTTGAACTTGTGACTAATTTTTAACTGGGCGATGCCGTCGCAGAAAGCGTCGTGTGTTAGGTGTAGGGTAAACCGGTGGTATTCGGAATTTAAAGATTATAACGGCGGTCCTATGGCGATTACCGAGAGATCAGTTTGTTTCTTTTGAAAGTTAATGGAGGAAATAGTTGACATAAAACGCAGTGTACGTGAGGTAACGGAAAGACTTGCAACGCTTGATGAGGGCAGGGGTAGGGCTACGGTTGACGGAAGCCGAACCAATACTAACGTTGAAGACGTTAATAATTTGAAGGGTGAGGTGCGTAACCTAGTTTCTAGTTTAGGTAGCTTGTCGGGAAGGTTGGATAGAGTTGAGGAAGGGGTTAAGGTTAGTCCGAGAGTAGTAGATGGGGAGGGATTTAGAGAAGTTAAGGGTGGAGCTAGGCCGCGTACGTTAGGTGATAGGAATCCCCCCCCTATCGAGGTTTCGAACCCTTTCGCCCACTTGGAAAGGGACGTGAATGAGGGGGAAACTATTTTAATTGGGGACTCTTTAGTGCGTCACATGGACAAAGAGTTCGTTGAACGGCATCCAACCAAGAGGAGGAGGGTCTGTCTCCCAGGGGCCAGGGTTGACAGAGTTAGAGACGAAGTGGATAGAATTGACGTTGCCTCCCGTCACTCGATGTTCGTGACGATGGTAGGGGGCAACGACTCGTATAGGCCCGATACGAGAGTGCCTGACCTTTTGGAGAGATATAGGGGGTTAATTAGGTCCCTGAAGGCGAGGTCAGATAGGTCTTTAGTTCTAGGTATTACCCCTAGGCACGGGTTGGGTCTTAGGATTACGTCAAAAACAATATTTTTTAATAATAAATTAGAAGAGATTTGTGCTGAGGAAAATGTACCCTTCGTAAAGCTGTGGTCCGAATTCAGTGATCCTAGCCTTTTTATAAAAGATGGGGGTGCATTTTAATGAAATAGGTAATGCTAGGCTAGGTAGGTTAATAGACGAAAACGTGCGAAAACTGTGTAGGTCGAAGCCTTCTTTAAACGTCGTGGGTCCGGGGAACGCGGGCCCGACGTGAAAAATAGTTTAGAACGCCGGCCCGTGGTAAAAAATAACTTAAACATCTTTTATTGTAACGCGCGTAGTATTAGAAATAAATTAAATGAATTTAAGACGATAATTTATTCCGACAACTACGATATAGTTGCTATCACTGAAACGTGGTTAAATACCGTGACTCTGGACTTGTTGGGGGAACTTGATATACCGGGTTTTAAACTCTTTACTAACGATAGGTTACATAGGTTTGGTGGCGGCGTTTTGCTGTACATTCGTAATTCCCTTTGGGCTATCGAGGTTAAGATAGATTTTCCGGCTGCAATTAATGCGATATGCGTTGAAGTTAGGATGCGTAGTATTAGTTTTAATTTTGTTGTTGTTTATAGACCTCCCGTTCAACCCTTCGACACCGATAGTAGATTTTACTCGCTTCTTGGTAACTTTATTGACAATCGGAATAGTATAATTGTCGGAGACTTTAACTGCCCTAATGTTAATTACGAGACTTTTACTGGTAATGAGGAGGGTTTGAGAGTGATTGAGTTCATGGAGGATAATTTTTTACGACAGATAGTTACCGAACCAACGCGCGGTGACAATATTTTAGATTTGGTGATGACGAACGGCGAAAATATAGTTGATAGTTTAGAAGTAGGCGAGAGTTTAGGATGTAGTGATCATCAAATTCTTAGGTTTAAGTTATTGATAGAAAACACTAAGGATAGTAACGTAATAGAAGTCCCTGATTTTCGTAGGGCTAATTTTGATAGTTTTGCGGGTAGGATGAGAGTAGTGGACTGGGATAACTTATTTATGGGTAATGACACAAATTTGCATTGGGTGGCGTTTAAAGAAAGTTTTAGGAATATTGAAAGGGAGTTTATTCCTCGTAGGCCCAGCGCGCTAAAAATCATGGTCGGCCCAAGTGGTGGACTAGGGAAATAGGCGAGTTCATAAACGAGCGTAATAGAGCGTATAGACTTAATAAGCGCAATGGCACGGCAGCTAACTTTAATAGATATATCGAGCTTAGACTTCGGGTTAAAAGATCAGTTAGGAATGCTAAGCGTAATTTAGAGATACTTATAGCTGCGGATAGTAAACATAATCCAAAAAAGTTTTTTGAATCGTTAATAATCGTAAGCCGATAAAAAATAACAGGCCCTCTAGTGGATGTTAACGGCGCTTTGGCTTCTGACGCTCAGGCGATGGCGGGTATTTTAAATAACTTTTTTTGCGACAGTTTTTACCATAGAAGACGTAAATAATGTCCCCGACGTGGACGATATCGTTCCATTTAGTAGCGGGACTATTTTGGATGAAATAACTGTTTACGAGGGTGAGATTGCGCATTATATCGATAGGCTAAAAGTTAGCAAGGCTCCAGGCCCTGACGCATTTTATCCCAGACATTTGAAAGACGTTATCGTAGGCCCCTTAAGGAAGATTTTTAATCAGTCACTCGAAACGGGGATTATTCCTGAAGACTTCAAATTAGCTAAGGTCACGCCTATTTTTAAAAAAGGCGACCGCGCAGTAGCTAGCAATTATAGGCCCATTAGCTTAACGTCAATTGTCGGTAAACTTTTGTAATCCGTAGTTAGGGATCGTATCATCGATCACTTAGAAAGTAGAGATTTGATTAATAGTAGTCAGAAGATTAATTGCGAAGGTTAAAGCGCATGGTATACGGGGTCAGGTAGCTAACTGGTTAGAGGAATGGCTTCGTGCTAGGAGACAGAGGGTCGTTGTTAATGGTAGTGAATCGGGGTGGTTGGATGTAGGTAGCGGTGTCCCACAGGGTTCAGTGTTAGGCCTATTGCTATTCGTAATTTACATTAATGACATAGATGTAGGATTGACTAGTAACGTGTCAAAATTCGCGGACGATACTAAAATAGGCGGTAAGGTTGTTAACGAGGACGATAGAAATAGGCTCCAAGACGATGTAAATAGGATTATAGAGTGGACGGATAAGTGGCAGATGCAATTTAACGTAGACAAATGTAAAGTTTTGCATGTACTGTAGGTTCTCGTAACAATAATTACACGTACACGATGGATGATAGGGAGTTAGCGAGCGTTGACGAGGAAGTAGATTTAGGCGTACGCGTATCTAAGGATTTAAAGGTTAGGAACCAGTGCCTGGAGTCTTGCGCAAAAGCTAATAGGATGTTAGGCTTCATAGCGCGTGATTTCGAATTTAAATCGAAGGATATTATATTGCCCCTTTACAAGTCCCTAGTCAGGCCTCATTTAGAATATGTCGTTCAGTTTTGGTGCCCGTACTTGCGTGAGGATATTGATAGGTTAGAAAAGGTTCGGCGTCGTGCCACGAAACTGATTCCGTCATTGCTCAACAAGCCTTATGAAGATAGGATTGAAGAGTTAGACCTGTATTCACTCTAAACTAGGAGATTAAGGGGGGAGCTTATTGAAGTTTTCAAAATCGTTAATAACATCGATAACGTAAATTTTGACATTGTTCACTTTCGATAATAGTAATACTCGTAATAACGGATTTAAGTTGCGTGGCAGACGTTTCATTACTAAAATCGCTAAAAACTTCTTTACGTTTAAAGTAATTGATAAATGGAATAATCTAACAGCGCCCGTTGTGAACTCTACCAGCGTTAATGTGTTTAAGAACCGTCTTCACACATTTTAAAAATATTAACGTTGTTTAAAATAAAAAAAAAACAATTAGCAACAGGAGCTCTGGTGGTGGTGGTCGAGGATGAGTCTGTTGACGATTAATGCCAGCTTGTGACATGCCAGCAATAAAATTATTAAAAAAAAAAAAATAAGACTAACACGAACGTAGATGTAGCTCGTAGCGTAAACTAACCCACTTTTTGTTTAACTTTACCTACTTTTTTTTTTTCTTATCCTCTCCTTACTTTGCATGGCTGTAACTTTCTTTTCTTGCATGTTTGTAGTTTGCATGGTATGACAGTGAGTTAAGACTGTGTTTGCATGGTTTGTAAGCGTTCTCATTTTACTTCTTTTCATCTTTCACCCCTCTCCTATTCTCTCCGACTATTTTTCTGACTTGTCGGCAGTGGCCGGCGGATGATGATGGTGAGTCATTTTTCTCTTTTTCTGAATGAATGTTAACCCACGAGTGATAGGTGTTCCTCCTTACTTAACCCCTTATTCTCTTCTCTTCTCTTAACCCCTTACTCTTTCCTTTCTCTCGGGCTAACCTTAGAGTGGATCTTAGGGTCTTTGTTAGCCTTAGCTTCTGTAGATCTGTAGATCCTCCTTTACCGTTGCCGACCCCAGGCTGTACCCTGAATATCCCCTCGGACGTACGCCCTCTGGAGCAGGGGTCTCGCCCCAGCCCGCCTCAGCTGCCTTCGGGCAAGTCAAGTTCCACCCAAGATTTACCTCCAAAACCCGGCTTCTTGTTCTCCCCGTATGCCCCTCTCACCTGCCGTCGGCCCGCCTCCCCACGGAGAGAGCCCCGCGGCGGACGGGGAAGTCGGCATACATGACTATCCTCTCGACAGTTGGATATCCCAGTCGGCTTCGATTCTACTGCCTCCATATCCCTTCCAAGTATCCACAAATTCCTAGAGATCCGGCCTACATCTGGATCCCTTCCAACCAACTCTGAACGGACGTTTCAGGCGATCCGAGCCCGCAGCAACTCCAGCCGTTATGATGTGCGACCACAGAGGGATGGCTCCCTCCTCATAAAATCACGCTCAGCCACAGAGACGAAAGCCCTACTCTCCATCACTGAGGTCCTTGGATGCTCGGTGTTCGTTTCACCACACCCTCGCCTGAACCAGAGTCAGGGCACTATTTATGCCACACGCCTATTGTCAATTACAGTGAACGAGCTTCTTGGAGGACCTCGCACCCCAGGGTGTCACCAAAATCCATCGCTTCACATCCCGACAGGGAGGTACCCCCTCCCCCACCCCGCGTCTACTTGTTACCTTCAATAACTTAGTCCTTCCCGACCGTATTGTATTGGGTATGGGAGACCGCAAGTCATGCGAATTCTCTGTCCGCCCATACATCCCAGACCCGACCCGTTGCTTTAAATGCAACAAGTTTAGACATGTTAGCTCAGTTTGTCGGCAGCCGCACCAATTGTGTGTTCGTTGCGGACAAATCGCTCACCCAGACAAGTGCCCCAACACACCCAAATGCTCCAATTGTGAAGGTGCACACCCATCTTCATCCCGCGAATGCCTCTTCTTTAGGTTCGAGAAGGAGATCCGAGGCCTACAGGTAGCGGACTTCTTTAGCCTCTGAGAGGCACGAGATAGGGTGCGGAGTCGGGAGGTGAGACCGGGCGTATCTTACTCCGCAGCCCTCGGCTCTGTCCTCTTGGCACGCCGCCCTGGCCTGCCGCTCACAACCCCTTCGACCAGTGCTCCCCATTCCTCGCAGGAGCTGACGACCTCTTGTCTCCCCACCATCCCTTCTCTCCACGCACCTCACCTGCCACAGATTCCACAGGAGTCTGGGACCAGGACACCCAGGCCCCATCCACCTCGAACCCTGCCCTCCCAGCACTCTCTGCACACACCCGAACCTACCGCCCGGAGTGAGTCGCCAGACCCTCCGGACTTTCAATTTGTCTCCCCCTCTTCCCCTAGTGCTAAGAAGACGGATCGGACCTTCACACCGCCCACTTCGTCTATGAGGACCAAACCACCCCACCGCAGAAGTCCCATCAATCTACCCCCACAGACTCGGACAATAGTTGCCGAAGTACATGACCCACCCCCCACGACGAGATCCAATCTGGACAACATCCTCTCCCCCGAGGATCCAGTGGATGCGGCTCTGGCGCAGCTACACGATGAGGGGAACTCGGCTGCGTCCGTGAGTGTTATGGACCTGCCCTTGCCTCCTGGTGCCATTTTTTCTACCCCTCCGCGAGAACACTCTGGTTCATCTCCTCCCACCCCCACAGTACCTGCTCCCCTAAAACCCCGGCCTCCACCCTGTTAGCCACTCTGAGCACGTCCTCCCTCCCACCTGCCGGGTCCTTCTGGCACTCCCTATCGCCACCTTGGGTCCGTCGTGAGACCCCAGACAGGCGGGGAGGTACCAATTTGGGAAAGAAAACGCCCCCCCCATGGCCCAAACGCAAAAGCCCATCAAGAAACTTCTCACCATCGGAGCCCACGACGATCTCCAAGCTGCCGTGATCCACGCCTTCGGTCTCGCTCGGCCGACTCGACCCCGCGGTCTCCGCGGAGATCGACTGGCCGACCGATTCCTTCTCTGGTGAACGGCAGATAGCCAGCCATACTCCTGACCCATTCTTCGCCTTCGCGAACCTCAGATCTACCTTCTATACCTTTACCCATCCCCCATCATCAAATAATGGATCCCCGGAAAACTACAATAGTACACTGGAACTGCAGAGGAATATTCGCGAATTACGAAGGCCTTAATTCCTTGATTGCCACTTCCCGTCCGGTGTGTGTCTGTCTCCAGGAACTCACACTGGGGACCAGACCCATGCCCTGCCCGACTGGATATTCTTTCATCACCACCCCGTCTCCTACCTGCACTCGAAAGGGGGCTGCCATTTTCATCCACCACGCAGTCCCCTTCTACGATCTCTCTATCCGATCCCCGTTACAGGTGATTGCTACCCGGCTTTCCCTGGATAGACAGTACACCGTCTGTTCAATATACCTCCCTCCACTAGGGTGTCACTTTTGGGCTTTTTTTGAAAAGTTATAGTGCTTACCTCTTATATTGTGACAAATTGACCAAAAACCATGAATAAACCCAAAAAAAGACAATCGAGTAATATTTAGGGTCCCCGCTCCCCATTTGAAAAATAAGCCCCCTATTCACACAAAAAATGGTGAGTTTTGGAGATATTTTTGGTCATAGTTTTCTTACTAATCATCGTATTTCAAAAATTTTGCTACCAAAATATAGAGAATAATAATGCGCTTCAATCTGAGTAGTTTTTATTAACCTTTGAGTTAAATTTATTACATTTTTTCTCTCTCTTTGGTCATTTTGATGCATTTTCTAAGAGAAAAATGCTGCTGTTTTATATCTTTGGAAGATCTGAACTGCAATAAAATATTATCTTATATATTTTGAATGTCACCGCCATCCATAGAGCATCATCCCAATACAGCTCTGCGGCGATGGGCTTTGAAAATATAAATAAAAAAAGCAGATGGGCTTAAATGAGCAACACTTTTTTGGTTTAGTGATTCAAAGTGGGAACAACTTTGCAGATGTTTAGTAGATTAAAATTAGTAAATTTTGCAAAAAAAAAAAATGACAACTGTAGGCTTAAATTTTTATTAATAAAAAAAATATGCAAAGCCCCATCGTTTTTTTTATTTTATATTATGAAATACAAACCCAAAACAATTTTAATCAAATAGAAACAAAGTGCTATTCTTGAAATTATAATGAAAAATTGTAAATGAAATGAAATTATAAATGGAAAGAAATTACAAATTCAAGAGACCTGTTTTCCTCTACAACTTGAAGCAATGCCTGAAATTCACCTTCATCCTTACATGAGCCATGACAATCCTGCAAAAGTTTGATACCCCTTTCTGCAGTGCCATTAACAACCTTAGTTGAAGAGAGTACATATTCTCTTCATCCGTTGAAAATCATTGTTGCTGTCCCACGTTACAACTGGAGTCCTTATCCACTCTCCCGTTGAACCAAGGACTTTGAATACAAACCATGAGTTTGGACCAACTAATTGCTGAATTTTAATTCGTTCTTTTAGGATGGGAAATATCGGCTTACCCTGTTTGAATTCTGGTGGTTGATTGAAAGAGAAAAGTTTTTTGGCCACCTTGTCCTTTTCACTATGAGGTAAATCTCCAAAGAGAGAAAGGGTTACAAGTTCTTCAGATAGGTACCAGTAATGACCTTTTAGAGTGTTGAGGGCAGTTTCTGCTACTTCCTTGTCAATCTCTTTGTACTGAACTAATTCGTTGTATAGGAGGAGGTCATTTTTAGGGGCCTCAAGTGGGTTGATGACTGATAACCAGTACTTGGAGTAGATCAGCGATGTAAACAAGCATACTCTTTCCAGCTTTTTTATTGTAACATTATCATATCCGGCTTGGTCTGAAAATGCTAACATTTTATTTGTGTACAATATGACAGCCATCCATCTGGCGTGATGGAAAGCTCCTGGCTTGATCCAGTGTATTCCTCCGGCAGGAATTTCTCCTAAAACGAGCATAGTTGTTTCAGCTACCTCTTTGTAATCATCCCTGGGAAGGCTCTGGTTATCTTTGAGCAAATCTGTCATAAAATCTATGACGCATTTTTTCAGGTCCTTGAGATGTCTGTCATTGATAGATAGCTGTTTGAAGGGTTGCTTAGTTTCTAGCTTCTCCCATGTAACATCTCTGAAGGTCTTGAAAGATTCGTTTTCGGGTGAAGTAGATTCTCCGAATACCTTTAGATACACTGCTGACAAGACTCGTTCTGCCATATGGTTACGACAAGCGAGCCATAATAATTTTTTTCCAAAGAGGTCTTCCAGTACTTTACAAGCCCCTTTTATCCAGCCAGTATTGGATGAAGTATGATAGTATCGAATACCATTCCGTAAACCTTATCCTGTAATTTCCATTCTTGGATTGTGCTAAAAACAGTATAAGCTTGTGTCGATCCAGTTGAGACACCGATATCGGGTATCGAGAGAAGTTTCTCACATTCTTGCCAATCGATCCTGCTTTCCTCCTGAAACATTCAGTATCATTTTGCTGTCCCAGTGGATTACACAATATTGAGGTGGGTTGAACGACTCTTTAATATTGTCAGCAGTAGCTTTCTTCGACTTCTTCGCAGCTCGCGCAGAAGTACTTTTCGATAATGACATCTCTTTTAAATCTAGCCCACATTCAGCTGCTACCACAGTTGCAAATGTCGAGCGTTGTCCGAATGATAGTCCTAAACGATCAGCTGTATTAGATATTAATGTTGACTGTAGTAACTTGGACGTTTTGATGGGCCTGGGCTCGGAGTAAAATCATCTTCACCATTACTTGAGTCCACTAACTCGCCTTCAGATGATTCAAGTTTGTGTGTGTCTTCTTCTAATGCCTTTCGCTCTTTTTCTTTCAATTTTCTTCGTTCTTCACCTTCTATTCTAGCAGTCTTTTTTTATCAGTTTGGCTACATAAGCTTTATCGATCGGACCCAGAGAATATATTCTAGCACTTCGCTGATCTTCCAAAAAGCGAAGATTCTCATTCTTCTGTTGTATAGTTCTCAATGTATCATTTTGGATCTCATTACATACATTTTCAGTTGATATATCAAATAAGTTATCTAAACGAGACAGAAAAGATGTTTTTTGGGTTTCATAACATTTCTTCTTTATATTTTTACTCAACTTCTCATGCTCTTTTATCAAATCCCACAACATTTTTTTGGGTCCTTTCTGCTTTCTAACGGATTTTGATGGTATGTCAGCCATAACCCACACCTTTTCTACCTTATCTAATACTCTCAAAATATTTTCTTCCTTTGACACAATGTCGCTTTTCATTTGATCCCTTCTCAAGAAGAAAAAGTGACTGAAGACTTCACTATTCGTTGGAAGCACGGTTCCTTCTCTTGCGCATATGTCTTCCACTAACTTTCCCAATAAAGAATCATATTTTCTTAGGTCTGTTCTTAATATTAGCTTACTGTTAGCCATGACTATTGACTAATTTTAATAAACTATGAAATTAAGCAAATCTATAATAGAATTCTGAAAGAAAAGCAAATTTATCATACATTTGGTTATATTTACATGCTTTTTGTAGATAAAACCTGGAAATACTGTAAATAAATGTTATAGAAATGAAAACAGAGGGAAAAATTTCATAAGGTCCACTCAAATATCAGCACCGTATACAACTAAAATAGTTTTAAAACGTTCACAATAAAAGGATACCGTTATTCTCTACATTATGGTAGCAAAATTTTTGAAATACGATGATTAGTAAGGAAACTGTAACCAAAAATATCTCCAAAAATCACCATTTTTTGTGTGAATAGGGGGCTTATTTTTCAAATAGGGGGCGGGGACCTTAAATATTACCCGATTGTCTTTTTTTTTGGTTTATTCATGGTTTTTGGTCAATTTGCCACAATATGGCAAAAAAAGTCCAAAAGTGACGCACCCTACCCTCCACACACTCAAGTCTCCCGCGATGACCTGGTGGAGGTGGTACAACTCCCCAGGCCCTTTCTATTACTGGGCGATCTCAATAGTCGCCACATCATGTGGGGAGACACACTCCACCTATATGGCCCCCGACCCTGATCAACATCAGGACCGAGCTCTCCTTTGAGTGCCTCAATGATGGCTCTCCTACATTCTACCATGCCACCACCTGCACTCCATCCTGTACAGACCTGTCCTTCGTTTCGACCGATGCCCTCCTAGATTTCTCATGGCAAGTCCTCCAAGAGGATTATGGAAGTGACCATTTCCCAGTTCAACTCGCTCAATTAGCCCTACCAGACTGTTCGGGTACTGGAGAAATGGATTACTGCAAAAGCTAATTGGTCCCGCTTCCACGACGATACATATACAACCCGTACGACTGCCCACTTCCCATCCTCCGACGAGTGCATCGCATACTTCGAATCAAACGTGGTAGCGGCTGCGTGCTCTAGCATCCCGCGATCCTCCACCTACCCCCGCGCCCGACGGGTACCTTGGTGGACCCCAGAGTGCACGGAGGCCGTATGCGCCAAGAAGACGGCTACTCGACGTTTCTACCGTACGCGACTTCCCATCCATCGCACGGAGATGCAGCGGGCCAGGGCCATCGCTAGGGTTTCTTTCCCGGGATCCCGGCTGTTTTTATTGGATTTGAAAATCCCAGGAATTGGACAAATATCCCGGGAAATCCCGGAATTTTAAAATGACTTAATTTATTTTGTATTGATTTATTTGTTTTTTCTTTTGTTATTAGAAGGCTCTTGGGTAGAATTAAAGAAAACTGCATAACATTTACCACATTTTATTCTACTTTTCTGCTTTCTTAAATTAACACCTACTAGCATTAGCAACTTAGAGCAATCTAAAAGTGGGCCCGTATGCCAAAAACTGGCCGAGGGAATGTCGCTAGCGCTGCGTATAATACAAGGAACCGAGTCTCAGTATATTATCTAGCGATCGCAGGCAACTCACCTTGCTCAGAGTTTAAGCAAGCATTTGAAGCAAGAACTGCAGTTATTCGAGACAATAGGAAACAGAACTTCAAACATCATGAATTTATTTGATGCACTGAAAACCATTCCGCCAACCTCTGTTGAATCAGAAAGAGCCTTTTCTGCAGCAGGTTTATTTATCACCAAGTTGAGAACTCGTCTTAGTGATAGAAGTATCGATTGTTTGTTTTTTAAGAAGCTATTTTAAAAATGTTGATTGACTCTAAATATTTTAAGTTTTATAAAAGGATGAAATTATTTTTTCTAGTGAAGTTTATTTTATTTTTTTGTATTGGCTAAATATTTTAGAATAAAATATGTTAAGATAAAAGGTATAAATTATTTTTTTTGAATGAAGTTTCTTTTTCTTTTTCTTTTTTATTTGCAAATGCACTTAATTATAATTAAAGGAATATAATATTTTAGCCTTTTATTTGTCCCCTGCAGATGAATAGCATGATAAATATTGTTTAATAAATAACAAATAGCTACCACTGATTGGTAAATCAATTCAAGTATTACAATGCAAAAGTGGTCATCTAGGCATAAGTAATTGATTATCCCAATTCTAAAAGAGTATTTTATCACTGAACAATAAAAAAGTTACCGTTCTCTTAAATATACAACCATTTCCTGGATTTCCCGGGATCCCGAGAATTGGCTTCATTTTTCCGGGAATTCCCGGGATTTCCCGGGATGAAGAAAGCTGCATATAAGGAGAAACCCTAGCCATCGCCCGCCGCACAATGAAGACAGCGCGCCGAGCTTCTTGGCGTGCCTTTGTATCCGGCGTCACCACCACCATACCTTCGGCTACCATCTAGAAGAAGGTACCGGGCGTCGAGAGGCGACATGTCCCTTCCCAACTCCCGGTCCTCCGGACTAACGACGGACTCCTATACGAGCCAAAATCAGTGCAAACCATCGAGCTTCTACTTTCGCCGTCGTTTCTTCCTCTGCAGTTAGCTCACTCGTACCCACCCCTAAAAATAGCTCCTCTTCACCGTCTATAGACAGCTCCTACAACCGACTGTTCACCATGCGTGAACTACAGGTGGCACTGGCCTCTCGACGGTCCCCTTGTCCCGGCCCGGACGGTATCCCCTATAGCATGATCGAGCACATTCACCCTACCTTACAAAATTTCCTACTAGACCTATACAACCGCATATGGATAGAGGGCGCCTTTCCCTCCCGGTGGAGGGAGGCCTACGTAATCCCTATCCCCAAACCTGGCAAAGATTCCCTCGAACCCACAAACTACAGACCAATCGCCCTAATGTGTTGTGCCTGCAAAATTTTCGAAAAAATGGTCGCGACGCGACTATCGTTCTTCCTCGAAAATAGTAATTCCTTCCCGGCTACCTAGTCCGGCTTCAGACAATTTCGATTCACCACTGATCCCCTCCTGCTTCTCAGCCGTGACATACAGAATGCATTCGACAGTGGACAGTTCGTCCTATCAATATTTTTTGACATCCAGAAGGCCTACGACACCATTCATCGGACAATAATCCTTAGTCAGCTCCAAAGTCTAGGGCTCGTCGGAGCCATGCCGACCTTCATCAGGAGCTTCCTATCCTCCCGAACCTTTAAAGTTCGTGTGGGCTCAGTCCTCTCAGACACTTTCGTGCAGGAGGACGGGGTCCCACAGGGAAGCATCCTCAGTGTTCTATGCTTTTCCATCGTCATGAACAGTTTCAAAATGCCTTCCACCCAACATCCGTTCTTCCATCTACGCGGATGACTTTGTGATCTACTTTGCAGGGCGGGAGCCGTCCGTAGTTCAACGGCAAATTCAGCTCGCCATCTACCGGGTGGAAAGGTGGGCGACGTCGGTGGGTTTCCGCCTCTCCACCCCGAAGTCCAAGTGTATGCTCTTCAGCAGAAGAAGACCCGCAACCCTTCCTGTTCCTTCTGTTACGCTATACGGCAATCCTCTTGAGGTGGTACCCTCCATGCGACTTTTGGGCGTGATTCTAGACCGACGGCTCAACTGGGTTCCTCATATCAAACAACCGAAGCAGTCCCTCCAGCGTCCCCTCGCTCTACTAGATCACCTGTCCCACACCACATGGGGCGCAGATCGACACTCTCTCCTTCGCCTTTACACTTCCATGGTTCAGTCGAAGTTGGACTATGGCAGTGTAGTATACGGTTCAGCCTCCAACACCTGCCTCTGTATCTTGGACCCGGTCCTTAATAGGGGCCTCCGCTTCTCCACTGGTGCTTTCCACTCTTCCCCAGCCTCCAGCCTTCAAGTGGATTGCAATTACCTCCCTCTCGCCCTCCGACGGGGTCTGCTCATCATGAGGACATACCTCCGTGCACAGACTACCCTCTTCGCTTCTATGCGCGGCGATTTCTGAACTCCCAACCCAGGAACGGAGCTGGCACTTCACTAAAGAGGTCCGCTCTTTTCTTGACCTTTCCAACATGCCCGCCCCCTCAATTATCCCCATTTCATACAACATCTACCTCCCCTGGCTCCTCACCCCTATCAAGTTTTGCAGGGACCTGTGTGTCCTACCGAAGAATACCACGAGTGCTACGGTATACAGGTCACTCTTCCGTGAACACGCAACTCAACACCCGGACACAGTCCCCATTTATACAGATGGTTCCCGTTCGGAGACTGGTGCGCCCGCTTCAGCGGTGATACTGGCCCAGCAGCTTTCTCGAGGCGTCAGCCTGCCCCGCGAGACTTCCGTTTTCTCGGCAGAACTCTTCGCGATTAAGGAGGCCCTTGACATCGTGCGCACCCACTCTGCCAGCTCCTTCGTCATTTATTCAGATTCCCAAAGCGCACTTCTCTCCCTAGAGAGATTTAACCCCCCTCATTCGCTCGTCTGTACCATCCAGCAAATCTTCCATTTTTTAACAGCCTTCCGACACAAGACAATGACCTTCTGCTGGGTCCCGGCACATGTCGGCATCCAGAGTAACGAGGAGGCGGACCGCACGGCAAAGTCGGCCTGCTTACTGCCGGCCTCCTCCCGGCCCCTCCCTTTCTCCAACTTCTTCCTGACTCTCCGCTCCCACTTCCGTTCCATCTGGCAACGGGAATGAGACCAGGCCACACAAAACAAACTTCACAAGATCAAACCGCAATTAGGATACTGGGCCTCCTCCTTCCACCGGTCCCGCTATAAAGAAGTGATTCTAGCTCGTCTCCGACTAGGACACACACGCATTACTCATGGTCACCTTATGGCTAAATTGCCAGCCCCGCTCTGCCCTACCTGCCATACTCCCATAACTGTCGTGCATCTCCTGGTCGAATGCCCAAACTTGTCCGCTCTTCGTTGCAGATGTTTCCCTCACTTGGCCGAAATTCCCGTACCCGAGTGTTGAAAAAAGTGGTTAGAAATAACCGCATATATTTCCAAATAAAATATAAACAAAATAAATAAAAATAACAACCCTCGTTTCTAACCAACTAGTGAAGTTGGGTTTCCCTAATTAACAAAAAGAAGAAAAAAAAAAGTTTCTGGGACAAAGAAAAACGGAGCTTTGGCCTTCAAAAATTTTTTGACCGCGTGAAGCGGCCTTTTTTTTTCTCTCAAAAAAGTAAAATTCTCATGGTTCCCCAACTAACGGGCAACTTAAAGTCAACCTTTAAACCTCACAACTTTTAAATCTTAACCTTAATAACCACTGCAATTAAACAAAAACCCTGTTTAACTAAATAGAGGCCTATCAGAACTAGGTATAAGTAAGTTAATTAAAGAAAATAACTAAGGTAAGAGAAAAACTAGGTACCTAGAAGAAACTCGAACCGGGCTACAACTGCCCTAACTCAATAATTAAATGGCTGTTATAGCCCCTATTAAAACCTAAAGGCAATATAGCCCTAACTTAACTTGAGTAAAACCTTCAAAACCTTAAACCTTAAACCTTTAAAACCAAAAACTTAAGGGCAATCCAGCCCTAGCCTAACTTAACCTGCAAAACCTAGGTCTGGGAAATAGCCCCTACAAATAAATAACCTAGCAGTGTGTTAAATAATAACTTAAAACTTAACAAATAAAATTCAAACCTGGAAACTAAATGAAACTTATGGATTAGTTAGAAACAGAAAGGGTAACGTTCAACTGGCAACTTCATTTTTGGTAAGTCTAAATTAATTTTAAATTTAGCCTCACCATAGTTAGTAATCTGGCTGCTGACCAAATTTTAACCTGAAAACCACTGCAACCTACAGTGAAAAAGTCTGTAGCTATGTTGACAGTGTCTAAATAGGCCATTATTATTTCTATAATTACTGTGTCTATTTAAAGTAAACTTAACCTTAATACTACACCTAAATAAAAATAATCTCTCAAGCTAAATAATAAATTCTAAATAATAAATTTTTCAATATGGCGCCCCCGGGTGGGCAGTCGAGAAGTTAGTTACCCTTTTTTGTTTTATTTCTGATACAATAGTTTTAAATCCAGTGAATTAAATTTTTTACATAATCTGAAAATTTAATTATAAATATCATTTATAATAAACCTAAAAAATGGCTAATGAAACTGAAGCCACTCATGGAAAAAGTATGGAGACATGGTTGGGAAGTGATGTGGAAGCACTTGAAACTAGTAAATTGGTAAAAAGGAGGGGAGCAGTCAGAACCTCAGCTACTAAACTTTTAGCTACAATCAAAGAGAGATGGGATGATTGGACTGAGGAACAAAAAAATTCACATGCTCGGCTTTTGTCCTCACAACTGGATAAGTTACAAAATTTAGACGAGGAAATCCTTAGAATGTATGTTTGTTCCGAAGGCTTCTCAGAGGCTAAACAAGAAAAACTAGATGAAAAAAATAGTTATTACCACTTTGAAATAGATCAAATGATACAAGCATTAACAACTAAAAAAGAAAATAATGCCGAAGCCAAACCTAAACCAAGAATAAGTACTAAAATTCCTGAGCTTCAAATATTACCATTTGATGGAAATCCCTCTAAATTTCAAAACTTTAAGACCTCATTCAGAAACATTTATGATAACATAGGTCTTTCCGAAGAAGAGAAATTTGCCTACCTAAAACAACATTTGAGTGGAAACCCTGCCATTCAAATAAACTGCATGCAAGAAAGTAAAACATCTTATGAAGAAGCATGGCAGCAGTTGGAGGGCTGTTATGCAACACCAGGCCAAATTAAATTCTCCATAATAAAATCACTTTTAACAAATCCATAATAACCAAAAATTTTAAATCACTTCATGACTTTCAAGCAGATATGCACTCTACCATAAATTTAATGCAAACTCAAAAATTAGAATTAGAAGATATACTCTTGTATGTATATTATAATAAACTAACTCAAGAAACTCAGGAATTTTTAAGAACTTGTGGTTTTAAACTCTATGACCACTTTGATAAGTTTAAAGAAGCAATTGCTGAAGCTACCAAAACCTTAGCTAATGTTAATTTTGATCTGGAACAAAGTGAGTTAACTACCTTGATACCTAAACAAAAAAGAAACTTCTCTCCAGAACCAGCCAGAAAACCATGGTATTCTGGCCAAACTACAGCTGCTCTGGCGGTTTCTACCCAAAGACAATCCTCAAGAAGAGCTCAATATACTGACCAGAGAGAACCTTACTGCAAATTGTGTAAGTAAAAAACTCACACAGAATCTCAAAATGTGATTCTTTCCCTGAAAGTTGGGATAAACTGAAAAAACTTGCTAAATTAAATTATTGTACTAAATGTACCTCATCTAAACACCAAGCCAAAGAATGCCCCATTTCTTTACAACCCTGTTCATTTTGTAGGTTTTCTAACCATTTATCCTTCCTTTGTACCAAACAAAAAGGAAAACCAGAGGAAGATAAGAAAACCAAAACCAGTACGGAAGTAGCTACCCAAAAAGAAAACTCAAAACAAGGGAAACAAGTTACTAACTTATTAAGTTTAAAAAACACTGATCAAGAAGTAGCATTAATTCCTTCCATGCAAATGAGAATAAGAAACTCAGAAAAATCAATTAAATGCAGAGCACTTTTGGATAATTGTAGTCAAGCCAGCTACATTACCAAGGAACTTGTGAAAAAATTAAATCTTCCAACTAAACACTACGAGGAATCCATAACCATAACAGGATTTATAGCCAACAAGAAACAACCAAATTATGAAGTAGCTATAATTAAATTGGAGGATTCTAGAAACCCTGGAAACTACCAAGAAATAGAAGCCATCATAATTGATGATATTAATATTAAATATGAAGTTCCAGGATTACTGAAACTTCAAACTTATTTAAAATCTTAAATTATCAGCTTGCAGATCACTTTGAAGCTGATGAAGTGGCTGACTTCATGTTAATTTTTGGGGCTGCAACCCACAAACTTTTTGCCCTCAGCAGTCATCAGATTCATACTGCCTCTTGTTATAAATCTCCCTATGGAATACTTTTATTGGGTTTCCCTTCAGATTACTACCCTGAAAAAGAAAAAGAACCAATAAGAGATCAGATCAGCTTCTGTATTACCAACCCGCTACCTACTAGTACAACTTCTAATGAAGATCTAAAAAAATTGAACACCAGATTGCACAATTTAGCAAACTAGAAAACTTGGGTATTTCTGGGGATGAACCATTTTCAAACAAAGAAAAAGATCTGATTGCAAACTTTGAAAAGGAAGTTAAAATAGAAGATGAAAGATTGTCTGTTAAGGTACCATGGAATGACCAAAAAGATAAAATTTCACCAAACTTTAACTATGCTATTAGCAGGTTAAAGTCCACTTGCAAAAAATTAAAAAAAGATAACTTAATGCAACCTTATTCAGACATCCTTGAACAACAATTCCAGGAAGGAATAATAGAAGAAGTAGCCCTAACAGAACACTTAAGACAAGCAGGAAATTTTTTACCTCATTTTCCCGTAGTTCGCCCTGGGTACAAACAACTAAAGTTAGGATTGTAGTAGATCCCTCGGGTAAAAGCAAACCAGAAGAAATAACAGTAAATGATGCTACTGAGGACTGCCCTTCACTCCTACCTCATTTAGCAAAATTGTGCATTAAATTAAGGCATGGTAAATATTTGATGATTGGGGACATTCAAAAAGCATATTTACAACTTAAATATCAAACAGAATTTGACTGCAATGCCCACAAAATTCTGTGGGTAAAAGATACCCAATTGGCTCCAAATGACGACAACCTGATCTGCTATAAATATAGAAGAGTTACCTTTGGCAACAAAAGCAGTCCATTTTTACTACAACAATCTCTCCAACACATTTTAATGAACAACAAAACCAAGTGGCAGACTACCTAGCTAACCGCTTTTACATGGACAATGCTTTAATTAATGCCAACAATCTCTCAGAACTCAAAGACCTTTACAATTATAGTGTAAACACTTAATTGAATATAATTTGAAGCTATATGAATGGGCCTCCAATCACTCAGAACTTCAAGGACTATTTGAAAAACATGACATAGCCTCCTCGAAGATAAAGAAAATGTAAAACTATTAGGATATGGTTGGAACACAATGCTGATACACTCCATCTAAAAACTGTAAACTTGAACTCAGAAGCCAAAACTAAAAGAGAAATACTAAGTTCTGTGCAATCATTGTTTGATCCAATTGGATTTGTTGCACCCTTAGTGTTTAAATTAAAACTCTTCATGCAGAAAGTAACAGCTACCAAAAAAATTGGGATGAATATCTAGAACCTGAAATGCTGCGTGAATGGAAAAAACTTTGTAAAGAAATAAACAAAGTGGAATTTCTGAATTTTCCTAGACAAGCTTTTGAAAATCCCAAACCTCTCATGGAAAATCTTCAACTCCACATCTTTTGTGATGCCAGCCAAGAAGGTTATGCAGTAAGTTGCTATCTAGTTGGAAATGGAAAATCCGAACTAATTTACGCTAAATCAAGAGTCAACCCCAAATCAAAAAATTGGACCATTTGTAACTTGGAATTAATGGCAATCTGCCTAGGAACCAAAGTCCTAGAATACCTTAAAGAAACCTACCTAGAAGAAAACTCAGAAAACCAAAAGTTCTTCAAAACAATAATTTGGACAGACTCACAAGTGGCTTTAAATTGGACTGCTCAAAAATCTCTAAAAATGAAATCAATCTTTGTAAAAAACAGAGTGAAAGACATTCAGGAAGCAACAAGAAACTTAAACCATCACCTGGAATTCAGACATGTAGCAGGAGAAGACAACCCAGCAGACCTACTCACCAGACCAATATCTTTCAAGAAATTTCAAAAACTTCTTCACTTTTACCAACATGGTCCCACATTTTTGAGAAATGAAATTGAATGGCCAACCAACTTAATTTTTAACCCCCACCAAGAAACCTTACAGACAACAATAAATGTGTGTCAAACAACTTGTAAAGAAATAAATGAAAAAACTCCCTTGTTAAACATGGAAAGATTCTCTAACAGGAAAAAACTGGTCAGAATCACTGCCTATGTTCTACGGTTCATAGAAAACTTAAAGTACTTCCGCACTCACAAATATAACCCCAAATGTAACCTGACAATGGAAGAACAAATTGCTGTTTGGAGAAAAATCATACAGCTTACAAAACTAAGGCCACAAATTACTGGCTAAAATTAGTCCAGCAACAACATTTCTCAAAAGAAAAAGAAATAATCCACAAACTAAATAAAGGAGAAAAAGTTGAGGACCTAACAAAGCTGCAAAAGAATCTAAAACTCTTCATTGACAAAGAAGGGTTAGTCAGAACAATGGGGAGATATAAATATGCAACTAACCTTAACTATTCTGCTAGGTATCCTGTACTACTGCCTGAAAATTCTCATTTAACAACGTTAATTGTAACTGAATGTCATGCAAAAGCCAGTCATGCAACCTTAGCTACCACATGCAATTTCCTCAGACAGGAATTCTGGATCCCCAAAATAAGGCAAGTAGTTAAAAAGGTTCTGAAACAATGTCTGTTTTGCCAAAAATACTTTGCCATGGCTTATGAAGTGCCTACTACTGGACCCTTAGTAACGGAACGTTTAAGCTATGAAAAACCCTTTGAAAAAACTGCCCTTGACTATGCTGGTCCAATTTCTGTCCAGGATGAGAATAACCAATTCATGAAAGTCTACTTATTATTGTTCACTTGCTGCGCCACCAGATTCACCAGCCTTCACATCTGCACTGACCTTTCTGCTAAAACCTTTTTAAGAGAACTCTACCATTTGTCCTTAAACTACTCCCTTCCAAAGGTTTTGATTTCAGACAATCAATCCACCTTCAAAAGATCTGAAGATTACCTTAAACATTGGTTCCAAAATGTTCTTGTGTCTCAGTACCTCTCTGATCATGGTATCCAGTGGAAATTTACAGCAGCCTATTCACCCAGAACCTTAGGAATAGCTGAAAGAATGGTGGGTTTAGTCAAAAGAGCCCTCTATACCTCCCTAAAAGGAAGAAAAATCCCGTTAACTGAACTAAAAACAATTGTTCTTGAAATAATGAACACAATTAATTCAAGACCACTCACTTATGTTAATTCAAATGAAGATCCTTCCTCTGATCTACTAACTCCTTTCAAGTTGCTTTTTGGGTATGACAATACCAAATTCAACTTTTTAACCACTAATGATACCCAAGAAGCTGTTAATGAAGATGATCAGGTGGATGCTGATTATATGACAACAACAGAGGACAAAGAAAGAAAGAAAATACTGGATTACTTTCATAAGGGAGCTAAACAATCTCAAGAAATAAAAAAAGATGGCGATACGAATATTTGAGTAGTTTGAGGGAAAAAGAATACCAACAACACAAACAACCAGTAAGTAAAGAACCTAAAGTAGGAGAACTATGTCTCTTAGATGAAAATTCTATGAATCCCAAATACTTCTGGAAGATTGCTGTAATTGAAACATTACACCCAGATGAAGATGGCATAATCAGGCATGTAACTGTAAAAACACCCAATGGTCATCTCTCCAGAAGACACATATATCGGTTATACCCACTGGAAATAACTGATAACCGAATATTGACCTGGAAGAACTGGAAAATTCTTCCACAGAATCAGGAACTGTAGATTCTCCTGACACTACTACTGCCGCTACTCAACCCCGACCACAAAGACAAGCTGCAGTTAGATTTCGGGAAGAACTGCAAAGGAAAATACAGAGTGGATCTTTGTGAAGACCACAAATAGAAAATTGTAAATAATTGTAAATAGCTATAACTTAGGACCAACGTTCTACAGAAAAGACGCTTTCATTTCATATTTCACCTAAAAGGAACTTTTCTGAAGAGCATGTCATTTTCATTCAAAAAAAAAAAAAAATAAAATTTCCCAAGAATACAATTCTGGGTAAATTTTTCCCCTTGGGGGGAATGTTGAAAAAAGTGGTTAGAAATAACCGCATATATTTCCAAATAAAATATAAACAAAATAAATAAAAATAAAAACCCTCGTTTCTAACCAACTAGTGAAGTTGGGTTTCCCTAATTAACAAAAAGAAGAAAAAAAAAAGTTTCTGGGACAAAGAAAAACGGAGCTTTGGCCTTGAAAATTTTTGACCGCATGAAGCGGGCTTTTTTCTCAAAAAAAAAAAATGCTCGTGGTTACCCAAAACCGGGAAACTGAGTCAACCTTCAAACTCTAACAACCTTTTTAAATCTTAACCTTAATAACCACTGCAATTAATCAAAAACCCTGTTTAACTAAATAGAGGCCTATCAGAACTAGGTGTAAGTAATTAAAGAAAATAACTAAGGTAAGAGAAAAACTAGGTACCTAGACGAAACTCGAACCGGGCTACAACCCTAACTCAATAATTAAATGGCTGTTATAGCCCCTATTAAAACCTAAAGGCAATATAGCCCTAACTTAACTTGAGTAAAACCTTCAAAACCTAAACCTTAAACCTTTAAAACCAAAAACTTAAGGGCAATCCAGCCCTAGCCTAACTTAACCTGCAAAACCTAGGTCTGGGAAATAGCCCCTACAAATAAATAACCTAGCAGTGTGTTAAATAATAACTTAAAACTTAACAAATAAAATTCAAACCTGGAAACTAAATGAAACTTATGATTAGTTAGAAACAGAAAGGGTAACGTTCAACTGGCAACTTCATTTTTGGTAAGTCTAAATTAATTTTGAAATTTAGCTTCACCATAGTTAGTAATCTGGCTGCTGACCAAATTTAACCTGAAAACCACTGCAACCTACAGTGAAAAAGTCTGTAGCTATGTTGACAGTGTCTAAATAGGCCATTATTATTTCTATAATTACTGTGTCTATTTAAAGTAAACTTAACCTTAATACTACACCTAAATAAAAATAATCTCCCAAGCTAAATAATAAATTCTAAATAATAAATTTTTCAATACCGAGCGTCTACAATTCATACTCGCCGAGGGCCCCCATTTTTCGGAGGAAGCGATTTTCCGTTTCTTCACTTATTCTCACCTGCTTCATTGCGTCTGAGACCAGGCCCCGAATACCCACTACCCAGTAACTGAACATTACACACACACTCCTGGTCTACCATCCCCAACTCAGTAACACCACCCACCCACTGCCTCGCTGAGATATGTTACACACTAGGTACGAATCGGCGGTAAATTAAAGAAAAAAAAAAATAACAATGAGTCTATGTCAGATGGCGTGTCCGGTAATTTTGCCGTATGAAATTTCGACGCAAGAAACCTCGCCGCAAAGAAAATTCGCTGTGAAAAAATTATTATTGGAAAGAAACACCAACCAACAATAAAACAGTGAAACAAACAAACCAACCAACCACCCCACCAACCGTAACCAACATTAACCGATAAATTAGGTTTTAACCTATAATTGCTATTTCGAGCCCTTTAAAATGACTTTTACAGTGAGAAGTATCCGTGGTGGTGAGAAATTAGTTGACGACACGAATTATCTTTACCGATTGGAAAGAAAACATAAAGCAAAAACTTATTGGAAGTGTGAAATAAGTAAATGTGGAGCGAGAGTACACACTATTTTGGAAAGTGATGAGACATTATCGATTTGTAAACATATTGGTGAGCATATACATACCTCCAATGCAGCCAAACCCCAAGTTTATCATTCTTTGGCGACCATGAAAGCTGCCACTTTGACTTCGCAACTACCAACAAGATCACTTATTGCTGATGCAATATCAGGTTTAGACGACGCAACCCTGGCTTTAATGCCATCAATACCGACCTTAGCCCGAAACATTCGGAATTGGCGACAGAATAACGACAAAGTACCTCCTATCCCTAAAGAAAGAAGTGGATACGTGATTCCTTTAGAATATCAATTTCTTGAAAGCGGAGAAAAGTTTTTACAGTACGACAGTGGAGAACATGATGTGGATAGGATTTTAGTGTTTGGAACAGAAAGTGGTTTAGATGATTTGGTGAATTATAAGCATCGGGCATGTGATGGCACTTTCAAATGTAGTCCAGATATATACGGGGCTCCAATAAACCTTAGCTCCCCCGCCCATGGCCTAAACCATTAGAGGTACAGTAAAACTAAACATACCTTACAAAAGAGAATTTAATCCTGCATTTAATGAGAAACAATTAAAACTTGGTGTTCCCGCCATTGGCTTCCAAGACAGCCTGAATTCGCTTTGGGTAGCTTGCCAAAAGTGACGTGAATAGATCTTGATCGTTACGCAAATTTGCTAAAACAGTTTCAATGTGTTGCGTCATTGTATCCTTCGAAAATCGATTTGCTGCAGGTTCTTGAAACAAGAGACATTTAACCTTGTCCTTTATAACTGATACAATGTGTTCACAGACGTTCAGGTCAGGAGAATTTCCTGGCCATTCTTCATTTCCAAAGAAATCGATCTCATGGTTCCGCAACAACTGTTGAGTGGCTAATGCCTTAAAGCAGGGGGCCTTATAGTGCAGAAGTGTGACCTGATCGACATCCATAACATTGTTTGGTTTTTTTTAGAAAAGGAATGACATGCTGGGATAGAATAATATCACGAAAATACTGTCCATCCCAACTCTGACCATTTGGCTTCAGCACCCACATGAGCTTCTTTGCAGTAAACAAAACAAACACACCAACACAGTCTGGATTTTTTAATAATTCGCGATAATGTTCATTGTCATCGATTTCATCTGGTGTTGTGGCCCACACTCGATCATTTTGGTAGTTAGGCCGACGTGTTACGTAAACAAAAAATTAATCGGAGACAGCTAAATGCATGAAATCATCCACATCCCAATCTTCAAGATAATGGGCAAACCACATTCTGTCATCGATGTTAAGTTGAGTTTTTCTTGGCTTTGGAAGTTCATGCCAAGGCTTTAAACCTTGCCTATGACGGTACAGTCGAATGATCTCACCACTAACGATCTTTCCTCTCAACATTTCGATCTCTCTAGAAAGTTTAGCACAGCTGTTTTTCTGCTTATGCGTGCCGCTTTCAATGATGTCCTTTGTTTCCTGAGAGAGTGGCAAATTTGGGCGCCCAGATTTGATTGTATCCATTTCACATTCATCCAAAGTTTTATTCCAATTTCTTTTGACGAAGTCCTCACTTCTTCGCAACTTTTTGGCAACCCATGAACGTGTTATAAAGGTGGCTCCAGCATCACGAGCTTCCCGAAATGTTATTGCTTGTATGCGATCTATCACACGTTGCCTCTCCGAATCACCAATTAATTGAGAAGCCATTATATTATCACTTTATCAGCTAGAGTAATTTTAATACCTGCACTAAATAAAGAATTTTATATATTTTTATAATCACTAAAAACTATTTCGATATAAGTAAACATGTAAGTTGCAAATGGGGGGCTAAGGTTTTTTGGAACCCCTTATTACCAACTCTATACGTTACATGTAGTAATGAGGAATGTTAGCATCCCTCGCTTATTTATTATACTTCCTGGAAAAACTCAAGAAAATTACAGTAGACTTTTCCACATTTTAAAGGAACTACATCCGGAGATCGAATCTTTGATGGTTGACTTTGAAAAAGCATGCATTAACAGCTTCTCGAATGTATTTCCCAACGCTACAATAACATGTTGCTTGTTTCATTTAGCCCATTTACAGAAAAGTCGTCATTAGTAGTATAGCCGAAAAAGGTTAGAGTGCAGGAATGTTGCAATGTCGCAAGAGATAATGATCAGATGTTGCAAAGGGGGTAGGGTGTTGCAAAGGGGGTAGGGTGTTGCAAAAGGGGGTGTGGGTTGCAAAGGGGGGTTGGGGTATGCAACAACTCAATGTTGCAAAGGGGGTGGGGGTATACAACAACTCAATGTTGCAAATGGGGTGGGGGTTGCTGCAGGTGTAACAAGGTGTCATGAAACTTGGAGGCGGCGTTATCCCCCAACAGAAAAAAAGGAGGAGAGAAAGGAAGAGAGGTGTTCACCTGGCAGGAGCCAAGTGCATAATAAGACTTCAGCCGAGTGGGCGTTGTCTTATAGACTCCTAATCAGCCAGTTGGCTTAGAAGGAGCCAAGGGGGGAGGGGTACACCTGAAGGGGGAGAGGGGAGGGATCTTCGGGGGCAGAAGGAAGGATGACCTCCCCCCAAAGGGGTTGCCTTAGCCTAAGAGCGAAAGGATAGACGGAGGAGGACTTTGGGGGGACAAGGTGGGAGGTCCTAACCCCCCACGACTAGGGGGGTTAACCCCTCAGACTAAGCTAAGTCTTAACCTAAGAAGGGAAGGAGAGAGTTCCTTATTCGGCCGAAGTTCGCATCAAACTGCCAGCTCCGAAGCCAAGAATTTTAATTGTACAGGTATACATTATTAGGGTGAGTTGCTAGATACCATTTTAATTCGTTACCAAAGCATACAGACTTAAAATCGAAATTGACAATAACAAAATGATTATTAATTAAATAAATAGAATTTGCCTTCTACTGCACAAAAATAATATAATACATACAATCGCCAAAATAATAGGTCAGACGAAATATACACACACAATTGAACAACTTTCTCCCTACTTATATATATATATATATATATATATATATAGAAAGAATCATATTAACTGTCTATTTAATTTTGTCATTCCTTATAGAAAGAATCATATTAACTGTCTATTTAATTGTCATTTCTTATATATATATATATATATATATATAAAACAGATTTTCACCTTAGTGAATTGTCAAAAGTATATTAATTTAAAGCAAATGAATTTTCTCATTTTAAAAGAATCAATTATTAAAACCAATATTAGCAATATAAGATACTTAAACGGCGTTTTATTTACCTTCTTTCAGTTATTAAAACGAATCCAAAATATTAACTCTTAGAACATTGCGTTCAGACGAGTATGAAATTGAACCAGGAACGAATCACATCTGTTTACCCCGAGGCCTTTTTGAAAGGAATCTGGGTCAACTTGCTCTCTCTGTCTCGGGAATCCTTCGCTCGACTCCTTCAATTTTGTCCCTTGCTACTAATGTATATAAAATTCTATTTTATTAAATGCACTGATTATATTTATGTCTTTACTTGCAAATTTTTATGGTATCTTCTTAGATAACATCTCTGTTATTGAATTGGAAAGATATATTATTATCATTATACATTTTTCAAAATTAACACACACACACACACACACACACACACACACACACACTTATATTAAATAATAAACAGCAAAAGAAATAAACACATTAACTGTGTCTAATTTCTTTTGGCAAACCTTTCTTGCGTTTCAAAAACAGAAAAAAAGAAAATATTACGCACTTTTCATATCATTTCATTTTCATGTCATTTCACTTCATTTCACTAATCTCATATCTCGTGTGTATATATATATATATATATATATATATATATATATATATATATATATATATATATATATATATAGAGAGAGAGAGAGAGAGAGAGAGAGAGAGAGAGAGAGTTTTGTTCATTCTTTCTTTTTAAATAAATAAAGGAATGGATATTATAATATATATATATATATATATATATATATATAGGGTGGCACAAATTATAGTAGTAATAATAATAATAATTAACTTCTTTTCGCCGAATTGTAAAGATTAAGCTTTTCACCTCGCATTAGACCTACAGTTTAACGTGGAAGCCGAATCAGAAATACATCTCGTCAGGGAATCATTGCTCACTCTTTCACATCATAAGTTCAGCATTTAAAATAACAGGATCATTTGATTATTGATCCGGATTTAAAATAACAGGATCATTTGATTATTGATCCGGGGATAGTATGTCTGAAAAATGTGATATGTACAATGTAGATTTTTCTCTTTAGTAATAATAATAATAATTAACTACTTTTCGCCGAATTGGAAAGATTAAGCTTTTCACCTCGCATTAGACCTACAGTTTAACGTGGAAGCCGAATCAGAAATACATCTCGTCAGGGAATCATTGCTCACTCTTTCACATCATAAGTTCAGCATTTAAAATAACAGGATCATTTGATTATTGATCCGGATTTAAAATAACAGGATCATTTGATTATTGATCCGGGGATAGTATGTCTGCAAAATGTGATATGTACAAGGTAGATTTTTCTCTTTAGTAATAATAATAATAATTAACTACTTTTAGCCGAATTGCAAAGCTTAAGCTTTTCACTCCGGCCTTAGACCTACAGTTTAACGTGGAAGCCGAATCAGAAATACATCTCGTCAGGGAATCATTGCTCATTCTTTCACATCATAAGTTCAACATTTAAAATAACAGGATCATTTGATTATTGATCCGGATTTAAAATAACAGGATCATTTGATTATTGATCCGGGGATAGTATGTCTGCAAAATGTGATATGTACAAGGTAGATTTTTCTCTTTAGTAATAATAATAATAATTAACTACTTTTAGCCGAATTGCAAAGCTTAAGCTTTTCACTCCGGCCTTAGACCTACAGTTTAACGTGGAAGCCGAATCAGAAATACATCTCGTCACGGAATCATTGCTCATTCTTTCACATCATAAGTTCAACATTTAAAATAACAGGATCATTTGATTATTGATCCGGATTTAAAATAACAGGATCATTTGATTATTGATCCGGATTTAAAATAACAGGATCATTTGATTATTGATCCGGATTTAAAATAACAGGATCATTTGATTATTGATCCGGGCATAGTATGGCTGCAAAATGTGATATGTGCAAAAACAATGTAGATTTTTCTCTTTAGTAATAATAATAATAATAATAACTAGCTCTTCCCCGAATTGTAACAATGATCAAGCTTTTCACTCCGCCTTAGACCCACAGTTTAACGTGGAAACCGAATACTCTTTTCTTTTTTAAAAATATAATTAAAGGAATGGATATATTTATAACTTCTTTATTATAAAATCCTCTCGATTACATTAGTGATTATTGAACCGGGAATAGTGGGGGGAAAACCAAGTATTGTCGCAAATATTGACATGGTAAAGACAGCAAGGGGTAATACGAGCATTAAATCTATTGGAGAAAATATAAAGATGCCATTAGTCGTCCAAAGCATGGACCCGTTATAGCGGTGTTACGATTGGTACACAAACTTATCATAGCTCCACCCAGCTACACTGACAACCAATCACTACGAACATCCGCTCTTGATCTTTTGGGGCGGAGCTTGGCGATTGTGTATATAAAAGGAAATATTTTAATTTCATCGAGATAATTAAAGCTCATATACAGGACCTGCATTGTCTATAAGATCTGTGGCGCGTGGAACATGGTCTTCAGGAGATGTGAACATCTGCTCTGTGGATCAGTTCAAGAAAATGGATAACCCGAACCTTGCCACACACACCACACACACACACACACACAGATTTTTTGTCAGAGAAAGTGAGGATCACGCACACACGCGCGCGCACACACACACACACACACACACACACACACACATGAGAAAGTGAAACGCTAATTGAAACATGATTTATTTAATAAACGAAATATTCAAGTTATATATATTTACAAACACGTGTAATAAATAAGTTAACACTAGACAGCAAAGATTATGTTCAAGGTGTATATATATATATTTACAAACACGTGTGATAAATAAGTTAACAATTGAATTTCTGTTATTTCTTGTGTTAACATAATTTCATTTGTTAACTTATTTATTACACATGTTTTTAAATATATATGTCTTGAATATAATCTTTGCTGTGTCTATTGTTAACTTATTTATTACACGTATTTGTAATATATATAACTTGAATATTTCGTTTATTAAATAATCATGTTCAATTAGCGTTTCACTTTCTCCTTTGTGTGTGTGTGTATGCACAAGTGAAAAGACCAGCAACGTGAATCATGCTACTACCTGGAATTCCCTGCGTGGAGCTTGATAATGACGTCAGAACGACATTGTATAAAGGCAGGCGAAACTTTCACTTTAATTCATTACAAGACTGGAAATAAAGGATGGAGTCGTGTTAGTTATCTCTCTGTGCCTTGACCAATTCCTAAGTGGTGAACATGATATCTGACGTTCCAAACGGTTTGAAGCACACAGTTGATAAATATATCGCTCGGTAAAATTGCATCCAGACGTTTCGGAAGAGCTGGTGCATCTTTGCATAAATCATTATTAGTTGCCTGTGTTACATAAAGCCCGTTTTGTTTACTTAGAAGCAGCACATAATTACCTCCACACAATATTTCCCCGCCACAAGGGCAACCTGAGGAGTTTGCCCCCGACCCATCTCATGCACCGGCACCATTACCTGAAGTGTCCGTTACCCCAGTGAGCCCTCTCGATTGTGGTGTCAATAATACCAACCAAGATGATTATTCATCCATTGAATGCATTAGTGAAGAGTGTAAATCTAGATAGAAGACAACGACAGTGAAGTAGACTCGAGCAGTGAATATGGTTGCAACGAAACCTTGCACCATACCAGAAAAAGGCGGAGAGTTTCTGATCAGGAAACAAAGGCTGCAGTTTACTCAGTTTTACCAAAACGAATCAAAAATAATTTAGAACAGGAACAATGCTCAGGCTGTTATTTTAGCGACTCTAAAATTTTGTGTTGATGTGGATTCGATCTCACCTCTTGTCGGTGTTCTGAGCAGACAGGCAGACGACGAGATTTTGCAGCATGGAAGAGACTACATAACTTCTCTCGTGATCAACTTGGAATCCTTGAATTTCTATAAACTCAGTCGAGACGGTCTTCGTCTCGTGACTTCTTAGTAAAGCGTTTTTTATTAATCTAGTTTGTACGTACTCATTCATGCACAGTGTAACTCACTACGTGATAAAAGAAATTGTATTTAAGGTTGCGTATTATATAAACTAATTATATATTTTATATGAATGACGATGAGGTACAGCACCCCATCATCGACATCACGGATATATATATATATAGATATATATATATATATATATATATAATAGTATGGCCCTCCTTTAGCAAATAAATAGATTTAGCGTCAACTGCTTCATTTACCGTTTTATTTGATAGTCGTATATTCTCTCGTATATAACCATCAAATATGAATAATTCAGAAGTATCGGAACAGATCCGTGTACCATCATCATTTAAATCCAGTTCATTGTCAGCACAAAGAAAAAATTGCCTAAAAAATCCTGAGACTAATCATAACATTGTTTGCACTGATAAAAGTGACTTTGGAAGTGATGATAGACGCAGCGTTGACAAAATTGCAGAATAGTTAAAATTCGTGAACCAAAGATGGAATGATGAAATTGGAAACGTTTGGGTTGCACCAAACCCCGCAAAAGTAAAATTCTGTAACAACGATCTAACTTACCCCGTTTCTGATTGCTGTAGAAGGGGACAATGGGAAGAGTGCGCTCGGGACAGATTAAGATTTCAGAGACGAATTGAGGAAACTGAATCTATTTTAAAACCGGTATTAATTCGTGAACATAGGCTAAAAGTATTTAATAGAATGCACTCTTTTAAAGTATTAGGTTACTGTTGTTTGTGATCACTATTATCAAACTAAAAACGAAAGTAGTATAAAGGACAAATTTAAAAATTCTAAAATCCGCATTGGATCGTGCGAAGGAGCAAGATGTACAAATACTCTATGGTTATTCTGGTGAGAGCGTTGTAGGCTTTCGTTGCACAGACGATGTATTGAAGTATGCTGTAGAGCTAAGCTTTATAAAGTCTCACATATACCGTGAAGTAAAAGAAACAACGCGTGCAGAAGAGAAGCAGCAGATATGGATAGTGAGTCTTGTGGATGAGTTGTGCGACAAGCGGTTTATATCATGTTACACCATACCGAGCACTCGTACACTTCGGTTGAAAATGTAAATGTCGTCATCATGGACAATCTTAAGTATTTTTATCACTCTATTAATGTATATCATGATGAGGTTCGTAGTGAGGTTGTGGCTAGTGCCCTGCGTGAGTTTTTAGCAGACTTTAGAGATGAGTATCGTCTGTCAAATAAAAAGGAAAAATATGGTCATTTTTTCTCTCAATAGTGCATCGGAGTGTGAAGACGTTTTAGTTTGTGGAACTTGTGAGTGGTAAAGCATAAAATCGTTATAAAATGTTCCTAGTTCATGAAATTTACCCCTGACGGGAACTGTCTGGTGCGTATCAGGGAGTGTTAAAACATTAAAACCGAGATTTATATAACGAGCAGTTGTCATAACGATTTAGAAGATTATTTCAATTGCCGCTATGTTGAGTGAAGATGAGTTCACGATTGAAAAGCTCGGGTCGGTAGAAATAAACCCTCGATTGGAAAGGCGTGTTTATAAACTTGTGTTTAATAATGTGGCTAACGATGAACTCTTTGTGCGTGCTTTTGATTGTATTCTAGACGTATTTAAAGATAACTTACCAACCGGTTGTAAAGTGTGAACAAAAATAGTACTGAACGATATGAAAGCCCTTCATATCGAGTACAGGTTTCCCTATACTTTAAGCGGTGAAATATTAAACCGCGTATACTGCGTAATGCAGAGCAATAATGATGTAATTGTAGACTCGGTTAAGTGCGAGTTTAGTATTTTGAAAAAAAAGTGAAATGTATTTATATATTTAACATATTTGTGTGTGTGTGTGTGTGTGTGTGTGTATTTCTGCTATATTGATGGCTATACGATTTCTTATTTTGCGCGGTACAAGATAAAGTGTATGTATTTATTTATTTAGTTGTGTGTATATATTTCTACTATGTTGATGGTTATATTATTTCTTATTTCTTATTTTTGATCATTCCAATGTATATTTATTTTCTATATATCTCCATAATTGCGTGTGTATATATATATATATATATATATACACGGTGTCCAAAAAAAAACTAAACCGATTTTTTTGGACTCCGTTTTTTAATAAGCTATAATTTTTTTTATAATTTGAAATGTGAACATAATAGTCAATAATTATAATAATAATGAATAATATTTATAATAATAATTAATAATTATTGGGATATGTTCATGTTAATTAATAATTATTGAGATATGTGCACGAGAACTTTTAGAGCGATTTCCAGATGACAGATCGGTATAAAAAATCTGGTTTTCAGATGAGAAGATCTACCATATAACTCCTCCAATAAACAATCAAAATGATAGGGTTTACTCAAGGGCGGATAGAAAAAAAGATGTTAGTCCTGAACGTTTGTTGAAAGAAACGGCAAGAGTTTCTCAAGGTGTGATGGTGGGTGCGTGCGTATCGAAGATGGGCAAATCTCGTTTAGTTTTTATTGCACCTCGAGCCAGGATTAATGCAAACTACTACATTAATCATGTTTTGCCGATTTATCTAGAAGATATGCAAGCCAGATGTGGTAATGATTTCACCTTTCAGCAAGATGGCGCACCAGCACACAGAGCTCGTCAGACAATAGAGTATAGTATCTCAGAGCTCAGGAGGTTAGTTTTATCGAGCCCGAAAATTGGCCAGAAAATAGCCCTGACCTTACACCAATGGATTATGGCATATGGGAAGCTCTATCTTCTAAGGTTTACATACCTGTGCAGAATATTGAAGATTTAAATGATTTAAGACGGAGACTCATAGATGGTTGGGAAAGAGTTTCACAAAATTATGTAGACAAGTGCGTGGACGAGTGGCGATCGCGTTTGGTTAAGTGTATAGAACAAAATGGTTCCCATATTGAACAATTTTTCAAATAATAATATAAATTTGCATTAAATTTATTGGAATAAGAAATCTTAATTATTATATTCAAACTTATGAGAACGCATACATGTTATTAATTTGCGTGTTTAGTTTTTTTTGGACACCGTGTATATATATATATATATATATAATATATATATATATATATATATATATATATATATTTCTCCTGTACTGTTATAGTGAAGGATATTTTTTGATTATATGCATATTCCTCGTTCATATTTCTTAAACTATTGTTATTTTTAATTGATCATTCAAATGTATATTTATTTTCTATATATTTATAATAAACAGAATGATGCAATGTTGTTTTATTTAATTCTTTTGGTTGTAAACAATTATACCAAATGGCATGTTACGTCTTCTAAACCTACTAGAGGAATTCTAAGCCAACTTTTAAGAATTAACTAAATAAATGGTACAATCTGGCCACCTAATAATGTATACCTGAACAATTAAAATGGTATCTGGCAACTCTCCATAATAATGTATACCTGAACAATTAAAATAAAAAGTGGTATCTGACAACTCTCCATAATAATGTATACCTGAACAATTAAAATAAAAAGTGGTATCTGACAACTCAACCTGAACAGGCCATTTACGCATAAAAAAGTGACTCCTGCTACTACCTGGGGATATCTCTACGCCTGCGTACTCAGTTGAGCGGTGCAAGCCGTGGATTTCAGATGTGTATTCTCTAGCGTAGAAGAAAAATAGTGTGTCGGACACAATGTGTAAGGTGTACACTGCGTACACGAGATAAGTGTACGCATGGTGTGAATGAACTCTGAAGCTATTCTTTTTCATTACACTTTCACAACAATTTTGGAAAGAGCTTCTGTGTTGTCAGGCACAATGAGGGAGGTGTACACTGAGTACACGAGATAAGTGTACGCATGATGTGAATGAACTCTGAAGCAGTTCTTTTTCATTACACTTTCACAGCAATTTTGGAAAATTCGGGGAGCAGTTAATTATAATTATTACGACATAGAAAAATTTGTCTTTGGCATATCACCCTATATAATATAATATATATATATATATATATATATATATATATATTGTGTGTGTGTGTGTGTGTGCGCGTGTGCGTGATCCTCACTTTCTCTGACAAAAAATCTGTGTGTGTGTGTGTGTGTATGTGTGTGGCAAGGTTCGGATTATCCATTTTCTTGAACTGATCCACAGAGCAGATGTTCACAGCTTCTGAAGACTGCATGTTCCACGCGCCACAGATCTTATAGACAATGCAGGTCCTGTATATGAGCTTTAATTATCTCGATGAAATTAAAATATTTCCTTTTATATGCACAATCGCCAAGCTCCGCCCCAAAAGATCAAGAGCAGATGTTCGTAGTGATTGGTTGTCAGTGTAGCTGGGTGGAGCTATGATAAGTTTGTGTACCAATCGTAACACCGCTATAACGGGTCCATGCTTTGGACGACTAATGGCATCTTTATATTTTCTCCAATAGATTTAATGCTCTTATTACCCCTTGCTGTCTTTACCATGTCAGTATCTGCGACAATACTTGGTTCTCCCCCCACTATTCCCGGTTCAATAATCACTAATGTAATCGAGAGGATTTTATAATAAAGAAGTTATAAATATATCCATTCCTTTAATTATATTTTTAAAAAAGAAAAGAGTATTCGGTTTCCACGTTAAACTGTGGGTCTAAGGCGGAGTGAAAAGCTTGATCATTGTTACAATTCGGGGAAGAGCTAGTTATTATTATTATTACTAAAGAGAAAAATCTACATTGTTTTTGCACATATCATTTTGCAGCCATACTATGCACGGATCAATAATCAAATGATCCTGTTATTTTAAATCCGGTTCAATAATCAAATGATCGTGGAAAAGAAAAACCTAATTTGTACATATCACATTTTGCAGACATACTATCCTCGGATCAATAATCAAATGATCCTGTTATTTTAAATCCGGATCAATAATAAAATGACCTGTTATTTTAAATGCTGAACTTATGATGTGAAAGAGTGAGCAATGATTCCCTGACGAGATGTATTTTTGATTCGGCTTCCACGTTAAACTGTAGGTCTAATGCGAGGTGAAAAGCTTAATCTTTCCAATTCGGCGAAAAGCAGTTAATTATTATTATTACTACTGTAAATTGTGCCACCATATATATATATATATATATATATATATATATATATATATATATATATATATATATCCATTCCTTTATTTATTTAAAAAAAAAAGAATGAACAAAACTCTCCATATATATATATACACACGAGATAGGTTTACGCCTGGTGTGAATGAATTCTGTATTTAAAATGAGTATAGTTTCATTGGTACGTTTTATTTCCCACTAACTGTGTACACGAGATAAGTGTACGCATGGCGTAAATGAACTCTGAAGCTGTTCTTTTAGCAGACGTTTATACAGAAAACAAGTAATTACATTATTGAAAACATTAACTAGGATTCGTGAGAGATACGCTTCTGGTAATCGGGAGTCGAACCCACGATCTCATATCTTTCTGCAGACGTTTATACAGAAAACGAGTAATTACATTCAATTGTTAGTACTTTCAGAGTACATGCGTGTTAATTTTGAAAAGATTTTGTTGATTTCTGATACTTATGATTTTGATAACTAAGTTGTTAAAATCTAAAACATTTATTATTTTCGTTGAAGACATTCGCTTCGAGAGTGAAGTGTGTATTTCATTGGAGAAGTAATAAAAATAATATTTTTAACATTTAGAGTGAAGCGAGGTTTTCTCGCGCTGAGTGGAAGAAAGGTAAGCTCGCGGTCACTTTGTGGTTAGCGTGAGACGCATCTCAGATTTTTTTTCTTTTTTTTTCCAGAGAAGCTAAAAGTAAATGAGATGAGTGAAATGATATGAGATTAGTGAAATGAAGTGAAATGACATGAAAATGAAATGATATGAAAAGTGCGTAATATTTTCTTTTTTTCTGTTTTTGAAACGCAAGAAAGGTTTGCCAAAAGAAATTAGACACAGTTAATGTGTTTATTTCTTTTGCTGTTTATTATTTAATATAATTGTGTGTGTGTGTGTGTGTGTGTGTGTGTGTGTGTGTGTGTGTGTGTGTGTGTTAATTTTGAAAAATGTATGATGATAATAATATATCTTTCCAATTCAATAACAGATGTTATCTAAGAAGATACCATAAAAATTTGCAAGTAAAGACATATAATCAGTGCATTTAATAAAATAGAATTTTATATACATTAGTAGCAAGGGACAAAATTGAAGGAGTCGAGCGAAGGATTCCCGAGACAGAGAGAGCAAGTTGACCCAGATTCCTTTCAAAAAGGCCTCGGGGTAAACAGGTGTGATTCGTTCCTGGTTCAATTTCCTACTCGTCTGAACGCAATGTTCTAAGAGTTAATATTTTAGATTCGTTTTAATAACTGAAAGAAGGTAAATAAAATGCCGTTTAAGTATCTTATATTGCTAATATTGGTTTTAATAATTGATTCTCTTAAAATGAGAAAATTCATTCGCTTTAAATTAATATAATTTTGACAATTCACTAAGGTGAAAATCGTTTATTTATATATATATATATATATATATATAAGGAATGACAAAATTAAATAGACAGTTAATATGATTCTATAAGGAATGACAAAATTAAATAGACACAGTTAATATGATTCTTTCTATATATATATATATATATATATATATATATATATATATATATATATATATATATATATTGTAAGGTAGGGAGAAAGTTGTTCAATTGTGTGTGTGTATTTCGTCTGACCTATTATTTTGGCGATTGTACGTACCGTATATATTTTTCTGCAGTAGAAGGCAAATTCTATTTATTTAATTAATAATCATTTTGTTATTGTCAATTTCGATTTTAAGTCTGTATGCTTTGGTAACGAATTAAAATAGTATCTAGCAACTCACCCTAATAATGTATACCTGTACAATTAAAATGGTATCTGGCAACTCAACCATCATCTATATAAGACCCGCTTGGCTTCGGAGCTGGCAGTTTGATGCGAACTTCGGCCGAATAAAGAACTCTCTCCTTCCCTTCTTAGGTTAAGATTTAGCTTAGTTTCCCTTTGAGGGGTTAGGACCTCCCACCTTGACCCCCCAAAGTCCTCCTCCGTCCATCCTTTCACTCTTAGGCTAAGGCAACCCCTTTGGGGGGAGGTCATCCTTCCTTCTCCCCCCGAAGATCCCTCCCCTCTCCCCTTCAGGTGTACCCCTCCCCCCTTGGCTCATTCTAAGCCAACTGGCTGATTGGGAGTCTATAAAACAAGGCCCACTCGGCTGAAGTCTTATTATGCACTTGGCTCCTGCCAGGTGAACACCTCTCTTCCTTTCTCTCCTCCTTTCTTTCTCTTGGGGGATAACGCCGCCTCCAAGTTTCATGACCCCTTGTTGCACCTGCAGCACCCCCACCCCCCTTTGCAACATTGAGTTGTTGCATACCCCCACCCCCTTTGTAACATTGAGTTGTTGCATACACCAACCCCCCCCCTTTGCAACACCCTATCCCCTTCACGACACCCTACCCCCCCTTTGCAACATTTGATTATTCTCTCTTGCAACATTGCAACATTCCTGCACTCTAACCTTTGGGGCTATACTACTGTCGTCAACATCGGATTTAAACAGCAATATCATACAAATAATGAATTCAAGCTCAAAGTTAAATGCTTCGCAGCCCTTGCATTTCTTCCTATTCCGGACGTTGTGGAAGGATTTATTGAACTCACAGATGATGACGATTTGCCCCAAGAATTTGTTTCCTATTTCGAAACTCATTACATTGGAGGGGAACGAGGTCGAGGACTTCGGCCATGCCGACTGGTACTCACATTTCCAATTGAACTTTGGAACGTCAATGAAAGGACTACCGATGAATTACCTCGAACAAATAATAGTGTAGAGGGGTTTTATAATGCTCTACAAACTGCGGTCACAAATGTACATCCCAATATTTGGAAATTAATAGGAATTTTTAAAAAAGAAGCAAGCTTAGCAAACAAGAAGAAACTACAAATTGAACTAGGGGATCCATCCACCATGAAAAAGAATACAAAAATGTCAACTTCAGACTCCAGCGAATAGTAATGAATTACAGTATAATCTGGAAAACAAACTTCAGTTTTTGCGGTCTATTTCATTAAACTTGTATACATTTTAATAGGATTAAACGTTTTTAATTGTTATGTATAAACTTTTTAGTATAAACAAAACTAAACTTTTTTAACTGCTTTATTCTTTCATATAAATAAACTAAACTAAACTTTTTTAACTGTAAGTTTTATATATAGACTTTTTAGTACTGTTGTTTGAAATAAATACATTTCTTATTTATTCGTGCGTTTTTTTCCTATTTTCTTGCTTGCGGCGAGGTTTCTTTGCGGCGAAGTTTCTTGCGGCGAAATTTCATGCGGCAAAATTACCTAGAATCGTCAGATGGATATGCGAGTGTATGCACATCTGTCCGACCCTTTGGCAAAATTTTATCAATAGGCAAATTCAAGGCATCAATGCAATCACGGCGTAGTAGAGTAGGCCCTTGCTCATCCACAACTAAAAGCGTTAAGGGACGAGCCAAAGTTTTCTTGTTGAGTGTAACTGTGATGTATACCTCTCCACAAATAGGTATTTGTATGTTCCCATATTTTTTTAGTATTGTTTTAGATTCGTGTAGTTTCGGTGTATTTTTGAAAGTTTTGTCAAAAACTGTTTTAGATATGACAGTTCGGGCAGCACCTGTATCTAGTTCTAGAGGAACTGTAATTCCATTTAGGCCTACATCTACAATATATGGACCTGTATTATCACCACTTTGCTGTTCATAAAATAGGTACTCCAGTGTTCGAAGTATTTCCATTTGGAGGATTTACACTAGAAATGTTATAATTGGAATTTTCACCCTTTTGTTTCTTTGAAAAACAAACTTTAGCTATGTGGCCTATTTTACTACAGTTTCGGCAAACTGCTTCTTTAAAAGGACAATCCTTCTTCCCTTGATGTTTTCCACATCCAAGTGCATGTTTGGAAGGTTTTTCCTCCTGTTTAGCGTTCGAATTAGTAGGTTTAGTAGTATTCGCAGCATACCTTTTATTAGTTTGTCTAGTAGGCTTATTTGGGTCTGCCAGGCCTAGAAGATTTAAAGCTATTTACGTGTTGAGCCTTACTACTGTGACTGCCAAAAGCTTTTAACATCTTTAGCAGCTGCTTCTCTAGCCGCAGCTATTTCTACAGCCTGACTAAAAGTTAGGTCCTGTATAGCTAATAGGGCTCTCTGGGTAGACTCCTCTTTGAGACCCATTACAAACCTATCAGCATTTCGTCTAATCAATCCCCAAATTTACTAGTACGGCCATAGGTTTTTATACCCGCAAGGCCGCAACAAACTGCAATGCTTTCATTAGCAGTCTGATGCCTCGAATAAAATTTAAAACGTTCATAGATGAGAACCACTCGTGGTTTGTAGTGATTGGTTAGGGCCTGTACCAATTCACTGTAGGTGCACGTTTCCGGTGCTTTAGGCGCAACTAGGTCCGTAATTAAGCTAAACGTTTTAGAGCCTATTATAGTTAGGAAAGTAGGTATTTTCGTAGCACCGGAAATGGAATTTGCCTCGAAAAACAACCTCACCCTAGTGGCATAAGCTTCGAAGTCCTCCTCAGAGTCTTCGTAGTGACTTATATGGCCAATCATCAATGCTAGAACAAAACCAATTTAGGCCAAATAACGTGAAGTAGGTTAGGTAGGGTTTAAACTCCCCAGTTAGGCTGAATAGGAAATCGTAATAGAGATAGGGCTGAGTAGGAATTAGTATTGAGTTCGGGCTGAGTAGGAATTAGTATTAGAGTTAGGCGGAGGGACCAAAGCTATAGTAAGGTAGCTTACCGACACAAGAAGCCAACCAAATCGAACGACCCCACACTAGGCTCGGCTACATCCAATTTTCCAAACAACCAAATAAATCCCATCCTCATCGCAAATGAGTTAGACCACGTCAGGTATTAGGTTCTTAAATAGACAATAAAGGTACTGAGAGGTGCTTTGATTTAGATCATCTTTAGGGCCTACCATAGGTGCCAGCGCCCCACAACTACCTACTTAATTCTCCAACTTTACTAATTTAGAAGCTATAGACAGTATCCCTAACTGACATAATAATTAGACAACTTAAACAACTGAGTTTAAACGAAAATTCTAAAGAGCTAACTATCATAAATACGCACCGAGGCCTATATAGATGTCAGAAAATCTAGAAGAGGAAGAACTATTGTTGTCCCAAGGCGATATGATGACTAAGCTGATTGAGGCAGCATTGCTTGTATATATTAAGTTAAGGTGTATATATATCCATCTCATAATTGTAAGGTTAGTGAAAAATTCACTTAATTTAGAGCTAGCAGTTTTGGGCTCTTGTAGCATCATTGTTTGGGCACTCTTGTGGCATCATTTTTTGGGGCGCTGCGCGTCTTTTCTACTCGTTTGTGGAATGCCGTACTTACAGGGTGTGGTCTTACAGAGAGCTTTCTTGCAATTCAGTTTCGTTGTTTAGATACAAGATTGTTGCATCGTGCAATAGTGCAGGTTGTGTTGTTGTTGCAAGGTTTAGAAAGAAGACCATAAATAGTGCCCCTTTTGTTTTTTATCTTAAATTCATGCAACTGAGGCCTAAGGTAGGCCCACATCGAGTCAGCAACCCTGAGGTAGGACCTAATAGGACCTCCAAGTCCGTAAGTTTTTAATTCTAGCTTAACTTGGGCTGTAGGTTGAACTGGCCCTTCAGAGCTTGGCCGTTCACGGCTCAGCTGGGATTTTGAACCCAATAAAAAAAAAATAATAACATGGTCCTTCGAACCGGATTCTAGCCCAAGACTGAGTCAGTGACTATTTTTCGGCAAAGTTCTGATTGTGCAAATTGTAGCCCAAGTTAGGCCTAGACGGGTTGAGCATATAGTAATTGATTTAAGGTCCCAGGGTAGAAAGTTTGGTCGCCCAATTGCGAAACTTGGCCACTAGTCTGTCGTTGTTTTGGGCCTACATTTTTACCGGTTTGGTTAATTTGGTTTATTATTCGTAGGCGAAGGTTGCAGACTTCGGTGCGCCAGTTACTTGGGTGGAAAATTTGGTATTCCTTACTGGTGGTTGGTCAGTACCCCACCCAGCAATTCAGTTTATTTGAAAAAAGCAAAATTTGAGTTTGATCAGTTTGGTTAAGTATTTTCGCCAATTCAGCTTATTTGGCATTGAAGATGAGTGCAGCTGAATTGAACAAGTTTAAAAAAAGGAGAAGCGCCTATAAAGGTCTAACTACAAAGGTCATTGCCACTATAGATTCTGCCATAGAGCAAGAGGATTTAGGCTTAGTGACTGCACAGCTTTCCATATTAGAAACTAAAAAGGTTGCTCTAAGCGAAGTAAATGTTAAAATTGAGGCTCTTATAGAAGAGGATGAAATAGAAAATAACATAATTTACTTTGAAGAAATTATTGATGATAATTAAAGTATGCCATAGAGCAAAAGAGTTTAGCAGCTCAGTACAGTCAGAGACCAGGTCTAACAATGAAACACAACACTCAACAAATGGTGTTTGTGAAGTTAAGGTTAACAGATCTGCAGTTCAATTACCGAGGCTTGTACTCAAAACATATTCTGGGAGTATTCAGGAATGGCAAGGATGGGCAGACAGTTTTCAATCAGCAGTTCATTCTAGTCAAGTGTTAAGTGCGGTGGAGAAGTTTAATTATTTGCAGTCCCTCTTTTGAAGGGGAGGCAGCAAAGACAATAGCAGGATTAGCATTAACAGACTTTAATTATACTGTGGCTTGGGATATATTAAAGAAACGGTTTGGTAAGCCAGATATCTTAATTAAAAGCCACCTCCGCGAACTTTTAGCTATACCTCCTGTTAATAATCCAAATAGTGTCAAGGAGTTGCGGCAGTTATATAATGAATTTGAAGTTAGAACTAGGTCCCTGGACAACTTGGGTGTAGGAATGGAAAGGTATGGTATAATGTTGGTTACTATACTGGAGTCTAAATTGCCTAGCTCAATTTTGCTTGAATTAAGTAGGGGACACTCTACAGAACATGTATATATATCCCCCTTCAGCAGATGTTAAGTCTTTTAGGCACAGAATTAGCAAGACGAGAGGGAATTGAGTTTGCACTTTGGGATGTTAAACAAGGGACAAAGGCAGGCACAGCACCAAAGTTTCTACAAAAAGGAATAGCCCAGGTTCAGTTTCAGCTGTACATGCATCCTCTGAGAATAAATTAAAGGGAATCAAGGAATGCATATTTTGCAATGGCAACCACAAGTCATATAAATGTGAGGTGGCTGAGGCTTTACCTTTTGAGGAGAGAAAGGACAGGGTAACTAAGTCCACAGCATGTTTTAAATGTTTTTTGAGAGGTCACAGAGCAAGGTTTTGTAATTTTAAATTTTGTGCAAAAAATGCCATGGCCGGCATCAGCTATTATTGTGTGAAAACACTCCTAGTAGGCCTACCCCAGAAGTAGAGACATCAGTGGCACATGCAACTGCTATGAAAGGGAGTAAAAGTAAAGGGGGATTATTGCAAACAGCTGCAGCATTATTAATTGGGAATGATGGAGAAGCTACTGTAAGGTGTTGTTTGATCGTGGTAGCCAGTGTAGCTTTATTAATACCAGAATTTCCAGAAAATTGAAGTTTAAAGAACTTGAGAGGGAAAATTTAAGAATTTCTGGGTTTGGGGGTTCCGTTCAAAACCGAACCAAAGTTAAGAAGGTAGAAGTTCTGGTTAAGGGGTTGTTACCACAAAGTCCCACTGTCAAGGTCCAAGCTGCAGAGATTGAGGAACTTTGTGCTCCAGTCACTACTTGTTTAGGTATGGCATGTGTCCAAGAATTGCGAGTTAAAGGAATTAATTTGGGCAATAATAAGTTTGAAGGGACAGAAGATATTAGTCTTTTGATTGGAGCTGACTATTATTGGGACTTCATCACTGGTAATATTGTCCGCACATCTCGAGGTCCGGTAGTTGTTGAAAGTAAGCTAGGCTGGATGCTACATGGGAGCTATTGCAATGAAATGGAGGTTAAAGCTCTTTTTGTTAAGATTGAGGAGAACAGCCATGGTTTGGAAAGGCATTTGAAAGCCTTTTGGGAACTTGACTCCACTGGCATAAAGGACAAACAGGAGAAGCAGGCGAGTACAGTGAACAGTGATGTTTTAGAGCAATTTGAAAAAGAGATTAGGTTTAGAGATGGTTGCTATGAAGTTGGCCTCCCTTGGAAGGATTCTTGCAAACCCAGTTCAAACCTTCAGCTAGCAAATAGGACTTTGGAGACTTCATTGTACTGACTAACAAAAAATGAGGAGTTGTTATTTGAATACAATAAGGCCATCCTAAGCTATGTAAGGAAGGGCTATGCTGAAAGGGTGCCAAGGGGGGGTTGGGAAGCTGGTGGGAGCCAGAGGCACATTATCTGCCACACCATGCAGTGGTACGGCGAGACAAAAACTACCACCAAACTGAGAGTAGTTTTTGATGGTTCAGCCAAGGACAAGGTGTGTGTCCTTGAATGACTGTTTGGATGCTGGCCAAATTTAAATGCAGATTTATTTTCCTTGTTACTGAGATTCAGTTTGGTAGAGTAGCGTTGACTGCAGATGTGAAACAAGCCCTTTTGCGGATAAAGTTAAAACCAGAGGACAGAGCAGTAAGGTATCTGTGGGTGGATACGAAAGACTTGTTGGAAATGAACCTAAGGTTCAAGCATATAGAATGAAGTCAGTGTTGTTTGGGCCTCAGCTCTACTCCATTTCTGTTGGCAGCTACTATGCAGTACCATTTTAAGAAATATTCTGAAGTCTATCATAACACTATTGAACACATAAGGAAAATTTTTATGTTGATGATTGCTGTGTTCCGTGATAATACAGAAATGGCTAAACAGATATTCAGGGAGGATATATCTATAATGAGGGAGGCTGGCATGGAGCTTAGAAAATGGCAGACCAATCATTCTCAATTACAAGAGTTTATAGTCAGTCCTGTGTAGTACCTGATGCAGCAGAAAGTATTGAGGATTCTGGTATTAAAGAGTTGTGGGCAATAGACACAAAGGTGCTAGGCATTGTTTGGCAGCAAGAGAGGATTTGTTAACCTTCAATGGGAAATCTTTAGTTAGCTGGCTGAGAATGAGACAAGGTAGACAAAACGTACAGTTCTTAGTCTGGCTTCAAAAGTCTTGATCCTCTTGTTCCTGGCTCCATTGTGATAAAGTAAAAATTTGGTTTCAGAGCCTCTGGGAAATTGGACTTGGTTGGGACCAAGAATTAACCTGATCATATGTGGTAAGGTGGAAATATTGGTTCAAAGAATGGCAAATCTTGGAGACATTGAAATCCCAAGAGGTACTTTGGAGAGTTGAACAATAGTCCACACAATTTGGAGCTGCACATCTTTTGTGATGCAAGTGAGGAAGCCTATGCAACTTGTATTTATATACGAGGCACATTGCAAGAGGAAGTAAGTTGCAGGTTGGTTGCTGCAAAGAGCAGAGTAGCACCTTTGAAAAGGCTTTCTGTTCCAAGGTTGGAATTGATGGGTGCAGTTTATCCATTTGTGATAAAGTAAAAATTTGGTTTCAGAGCCTCTGGGAAATTGGACTTGGTTGGGACCAAGAATTACCTGATCATATGGTGGTAAGGTGGAAATATTGGTTCAAAGAATTGGCAAATCTTGGAGACATTGAAATCCCAAGATGGTACTTTGGAGAGTTGAACAATAGTCCACACAATTTGGAGCTGCACATCTTTTGTGATGCAAGTGAGGAAGCCTATGCAACTTGTATTTATATACGAGGCACATTGCAAGAGGAAGTAAGTTGCAGGTTGGTTGCTGCAAAGAGCAGAGTAGCACCTTTGAAAAGGCTTTCTGTTCCAAGGTTGGAATTGATGGGTGCAGTTATTGCTAGTCGGCTTGCAGTTACAGTGCAAAAGTCTTTGGCTCTCTATGAAATTCCAAGCTATTACACTGGTCAACACTCATTTTATTGCCAATCATATTAGAGTGATTTTGGGTAACTTTGTGGTGCTGATTCCGAATATGACATCGGTTTTGCTATATTGGCTAATTTTGAAAAGACTGTTGATTTCTGATACTTATGATTTTGATAACTAAGTTGTTAAAATCTAAAACATTTATTATTTTCGAGGAAGACATTCGCTTCGAGAGTGAAGTGTGTATTTCATTGGAGAAGTAAAAAATAATATTTTTAACATTTAGAGTGAAGCGAGGTTTCTCGCGCTGAGTGGAAGAAAGGTAAGCTCGCGGTCACTTTGTGGTTAGCGTGAGACGCATCTCCTCAGATTTTTTTTTTCTTTTTTTTTCCAGAGAAGCTGAAAGTAAATGAGATGAGTGAAATGATATGAGATTAGTGAAATGAAGTGAAATGACATGAAAATGAAATGATATGAAAAGTGCGTAATATTTTCATTTTTCTGTTTTTGAAACGCAAGAAAGGTTTGCCAAAAGAAATTAGACACAGTTAATGTGTTTATTTCTTTTGCTGTTTATTATTTAATATAATTGTGTGTGTGTGTGTGTGTGTGTGTGTGTGTGTGTGTGTGTGTGTTAATTTTGAAAAATGTATAATGATAATAATATATTTTTCCAATTCAATAACAGAGATGTTATCTAAGAAGATACCATAAAAATTTGCAAGTAAAGACATATAATCAGTGCATTTAATAAAATAGAATTTTATATACATTAGTAGCAAGGGACAAAATTGAAGGAGTCGAGCGAAGGATTCCCGAGACAGAGAGAGCAAGTTGACTCAGATTCCTTTCAAAAAGGCCTCGGGGTAAACAGGTGTGATTCGTTCCTGGTTCAATTTCCTACTCGTCTGAACGCAATGTTCTAAGAGTTAATATTTTGGATTCGTTTTAATAACTGAAAGAAGGTAAATAAAACGCCGTTTAAGTATCTTATATTGCTAATATTGGTTTTAATAATTGATTCTCTTAAAATGAGAAAATTCATTTGCTTTAAATTAATATTTTGACAATTCACTCAGGTGAAAATCCGTTTATATATATATATATATATAAGGAATGACAAAATTAAATAGACAGTTAATATGATTCTATAAGGAATGACAAAATTAAATAGACACACTTAATATGATTCTTTCTACATATATATATATATATATATATATATTATTTATTATATATATAAGGTGGGAGAAAGTTGTTCAATTGTGTGTGTATATTTCGTCTGACCTATTATTTTGGCGATTGTACGTATTATATTATTTTTGTGCAGTAGAAGGCAAATTCTATTTATTTAATTAATAATCATTTTGTTATTGTCAATTTCGATTTTAAGTCTGTATGCTTTGGTAACGAATTAAAATAGTATCTAGCAACTCACCCTAATAATGTATATACAATTAAAATGGTATCTGGCAACTCAACCATCATCTATATAAGACCCGCTTGGCTTCGGAGCTGGCAGTTTGATGCGAACTTCGGCCGAATAAAGAACTCTCTCCTTCCCTTCTTAGGTTAAGACTTAGCTTAGTTTCCCTTTGGGGGGTTAGGACCTCCCACCTTGTCCCCCCAAAGTCCTCCTCCGTCTATCCTTTCACTCTTAGGCTAAGGCAACCCCTTTGGGGGGAGGTCATCCTTCCTTCTCCCCCCGAAGATCCCTCCCCTCTCCCCCTTCAGGTGTACCCCTCCCCCCTTGGCTCGTTCTAAGCCAACTGGCTGATTGGGAGTCTATAAGACAACGCCCACTCGGCTGAAGTCTTATTATGCACTTGGCTCCTGCCAGGTGAACACCTCTCTTCCTTTCTCTCCTTCTCCTTTCTTTCTCTTGGGGGATAACGCCGCCTCCAAGTTTCATGACCCCTTGTTGCACCTGCAGCATCCCCCACCCCCTTTGCAACATTGAGTTGTTGCATACACCAACCCCCCCTTTGCAACACCCTACCCCCTTCACAACACCCTACCCCCTTTGCAACATTTGATTATTCTCTCTTGCAACATTGCAACATTCCTGCACTCTAACCTTTTGCGGCTATACTACTGTCGTCAACATCGGATTTCAACAGCAATATCATACAAATAATGAATTCAACCTCAAAGTTAAATGCTTCGCAGCCCTTGCATTTCTTCCTATTCCGGACGTTGTGGAAGGATTTATTGAACTCACAGATGATGACGATTTGCCCCAAGAATTTGTTTCCTATTTCGAAACTCATTACATTGGAGGGGAACGAGGTCAAGGACTTCGGCCATGCCGACTGGTACTCACATTTCCAATTGAACTTTGGAACGTCAATGAAAGGACTGCCGATGAATTACCTCGAACAAATAATAGTGTAGAGGGGTTTTATAATGCTCTACAAACTGCGGTCACAAATGTACATCCCAATATTTGGAAATTAATAGGAATTTTTAAAAAAGAAGCAAGCTTAGCAAACAAGAAGAAACTACAAATTGAACTAGGGGATCCATCCACCATGAAAAAGAATACAAAAATGTCAACTTCAGACTCCAGCGAATAGTAATGAATTACAGTATAATCTGGAAAACAAACTTCAGTTTTTGCGGTCTATTTCATTAAACTTGTATACATTTTAATAGGATTAAACGTTTTTAATTGTTATGTATAAACTTTTTAGTATAAACAAAACTAAACTTTTTTAACTGCTTTATTTTCATATAAATAAACTAAACTAAACTTTTTTAACTGTAAGTTTTATATATAGACTTTTTAGTACTGTTGTTTGAAATAAATACATTTCTTATTTATTCGTGCGTTTTTTTCCTATTTTCTTGCTTGCGGCGAGGTTTCTTTGCGGCGAAGTTTCTTGCGGCGAAATTTCATGCGGCAAAATTACCTAGAATCGTCAGATGGATATGCGAGTGTATGCACATCTGTCCGACCCTTTGGCAAAATTTTATCAATAGGCAAATTCAAGGCATCAATGCAATCACGGCGTAGTAGAGTAGGCCCTTGCTCATCCACAACTAAAAGCGTTAAGGGACGAGCCAAAGTTTTCTTGTTGAGTGTAACTGTGATGTATACCTCTCCACAAATAGGTATTTGTATGTTCCCATATTTTTTTAGTATTGTTTTAGATTCGTGTAGTTTCGGTGTATTTTTGAAAGTTTTGTCAAAAACTGTTTTAGATATGACAGTTCGGGCAGCACCTGTATCTAGTTCTAGAGGAACTGTAATTCCATTTAGGCCTACATCTACAATATATGGACCTGTATTATCACCACTTTGCTGTTCATAAAATAGGTACTCCAGTGTTCGAAGTATTTCCATTTGGAGGATTTACACTAGAAATGTTATAATTGGAATTTTCACCCTTTTGTTTCTTTGAAAAACAAACTTTAGCTATGTGGCCTATTTTACTACAGTTTCGGCAAACTGCTTCTTTAAAAGGACAATCCTTCTTCCCTTGATGTTTTCCACATCCAAGTGCATGGTTTTGAAGGTTTTTCCTCCTGTTTAGCGTTCGAATTAGTAGGTTTAGTAGTATTCGCAGCATACCTTTTATTAGTTTGTCTAGTAGGCTTATTTGGGTCTGCCAGGCCTAGAAGATTTAAAGCTATTTACGTGTTGAGCCTTACTACTGTGACTGCCAAAAGCTTTTAACATCTTTAGCAGCTGCTTCTCTAGCCGCAGCTATTTCTACAGCCTGACTAAAAGTTAGGTCCTGTATAGCTAATAGGGCTCTCTGGGTAGACTCCTCTTTGAGACCCATTACAAACCTATCAGCATTTCGTCTAATCAATCCCCAAATTTACTAGTACGGCCATAGGTTTTTATACCCGCAAGGCCGCAACAAACTGCAATGCTTTCATTAGCAGTCTGATGCCTCGAATAAAATTTAAAACGTTCATAGATGAGAACCACTCGTGGTTTGTAGTGATTGGTTAGGGCCTGTACCAATTCACTGTAGGTGCACGTTTCCGGTGCTTTAGGCGCAACTAGGTCCGTAATTAAGCTAAACGTTTTAGAGCCTATTATAGTTAGGAAAGTAGGTATTTTCGTAGCACCGGAAATGGAATTTGCCTCGAAAAACAACCTCACCCTAGTGGCATAAGCTTCGAAGTCCTCCTCAGAGTCTTCGTAGTGACTTATATGGCCAATCATCAACATGCTAGAACAAAACCAATTTAGGCCAAATAACGTGAAGTAGGTTAGGTAGGGTTTAAACTCCCCAGTTAGGCTGAATAGGAAATCGTAATAGAGATAGGGCTGAGTAGGAATTAGTATTGAGTTCGGGCTGAGTAGGAATTAGTATTAGAGTTACGCGGAGGGACCAAAGCTATAGTAAGGTAGCTTACCGACACAAGAAGCCAACCAAATCGAACGACCCCACACTATGCTCGGCTACATCCAATTTTCCAAACAACCAAATAAATCCCATCCTCATCGCAAATGAGTTAGACCACGTCAGGTATTAGGTTCTTAAATAGACAATAAAGGTACTGAGAGGTGCTTTGATTTAGATCATCTTTAGGGCCTACCATAGGTGCCAGCGCCCCACAACTACCTACTTAATTCTCCAACTTTACTAATTTAGAAGCTATAGACAGTATCCCTAACTGACATAATAATTAGACAACTTAAACAACTGAGTTTAAACGAAAATTCTAAAGAGCTAACTATCATAAATACGCATCGAGGCCTATATAGATGTCAGAAAATCTAGAAGAGGAAGAACTATTGTTGTCCCAAGGCGATATGATGACTAAGCTGATTGAGGCAGCATTGCTTGTATATATTAAGTTAAGGTGTATATATCCATCTCATAATTGTAAGGTTAGTGAAAAATTCACTTAATTTAGAGCTAGCAGTTTTGGGCTCTTGTAGCATCATTGTTTGGGCACTCTTGTGGCATCATTTTTTGGGGCGCTGCGCGTCTTTTCTACTCGTTTGTGGAATGCCGTACTTACAGGGTGTGGTCTTACAGAGAGCTTCTTGCAATTCAGTTTCGTTGTTTAGATACAAGATTGTTGCATCGTGCAATAGTGCAGGTTGTGTTGTTGTTGCAAGGTTTAGAAAGAAGACCATAAATAGTGCCCCTTTTGTTTTTTATCTTAAATTCATGCAACTGAGGCCTAAGGTAGGCCCACATCGAGTCAGCAACCCTGAGGTAGGACCTAATAGGACCTCCAAGTCCGTAAGTTTTTAATTCTAGCTTAACTTGGGCTGTAGGTTGAACTGGCCCTTCAGAGCTTGGCCGTTCACGGCTCAGCTGGGATTTTGAACCCAATAAAAAAAAAAATAAAACATGGTCCTTCGAACCGGATTCTAGCCCAAGACTGAGTCAGTGACTATTTTTCGGCAAAGTTCTGATTGTGCAAATTGTAGCCCAAGTTAGGCCTAGACGGGTTGAGCATATAGTAATTGATTTAAGGTCCCAGGGTAGAAAGTTTGGTCGCCCAATTGCGAAACTTGGCCACTAGTCTGTCGTTGTTTTGGGCCTACATTTTTACCGGTTTGGTTAATTTGGTTTATTATTCGTAGGCGAAGGTTGCAGACTTCGGTGCGCCAGTTACTTGGGTGGAAAATTTGGTATTCCTTACTGGTGGTTGGTCAGTACCCCACCCAGCAATTCAGTTTATTTGAAAAAAGCAAAATTTGAGTTTGATCAGTTTGGTTAAGTATTTTCGCCAATTCAGCTTATTTGGCATTGAAGATGAGTGCAGCTGAATTGAACAAGTTTAAAAAAAGGAGAAGCCTATAAAGGTCTAACTACAAAGGTCATTGCCACTATAGATTCTGCCATAGAGCAAGAGGATTTAGGCTTAGTGACTGCACAGCTTTCCATATTAGAAACTAAAAAGGTTGCTCTAAGCGAAGTAAATGTTAAAATTGAGGCTCTTATAGAAGAGGATGAAATAGAAAATAACATAATTTACTTTGAAGAAATTATTGATGATATAATTAAAGTATGCCACAGAGCAAAAGAGTTTAGCAGCTCAGTACAGTCAGAGACCAGGTCTAATAATGAAACACAACACTCAACAAATGGTGTTTGTGAAGTTAAGGTTAACAGATCTGCAGTTCAATTACCGAGGCTTGTACTCAAAACATATTCTGGGAGTATTCAGGAATGGCAAGGATGGGCAGACAGTTTTCAATCAGCAGTTCATTCTAGTCAAGTGTTAAGTGCGGTGGAGAAGTTTAATTATTTGCAGTCCCTCTTTTGAAGGGGAGGCAGCAAAGACAATAGCAGGATTAGCATTAACAGAGGTTAATTATACTGTGGCTTGGGATATATTAAAGAAACGGTTTGGTAAGCCAGATATCTTAATTAAAAGCCACCTCCGCGAACTTTTAGCTATACCTCCTGTTAATAATCCCAATAGTGTCAAGGAGTTGCGGCAGTTATATAATGAATTTGAAGTTAGAACTAGGTCCCTGGACAACTTGGGTGTAGGAATGGAAAGGTATGGTATAATGTTGGTTACTATACTGGAGTCTAAATTGCCTAGCTCAATTTTGCTTGAATTAAGTAGGGGACACTCTACAGAACATGTATATATATCCCCCTTCAGCAGATGTTAAGTCTTTTAGGCACAGAATTAGCAAGACGAGAGGGAATTGAGTTTGCACTTTGGGATGTTAAACAAGGGACAAAGGCAGGCACAGCACCAAAGTTTCTACAAAAAGGAATAGCCCAGGTTCAGTTTCAGCTGTACATGCATCCTCTGAGAATAAATTAAAGGGAATCAAGGAATGCATATTTTGCAATGGCAACCACAAGTCATATAAATGTGAGGTGGCTGAGGCTTTACCTTTTGAGGAGAGAAAGGACAGGGTAACTAAGTCCACAGCATGTTTTAAATGTTTTTTGAGAGGTCACAGAGCAAGGTTTTGTAATTTTAAATTTTGTGGAAAAAATGCCATGGCCGGCATCAGCTATTATTGTGTGAAAACACTCCTAGTAGGCCTACCCCAGAAGTAGAGACATCAGTGGCACATGCACTGCTATGAAAGGGAGTAAAAGTAAAGGGGGATTATTGCAAACAGCTGCAGCATTATTAATTGGGAATGATGGAGAAGCTACTGTAAGGTGTTGTTTGATCGTGGTAGCCAGTGTAGCTTTATTAATACCAGAATTTCCAGAAAATTGAAGTTTAAAGAACTTGAGAGGGAAAATTTAAGAATTTCTGGGTTTGGGGGTTCCGTTCAAAACCGAACCAAAGTTAAGAAGGTAGAAGTTCTGGTTAAGGGGTTGTTACCACAAAGTCCCACTGTCAAGGTCCAAGCTGCAGAGATTGAGGAACTTTGTGCTCCAGTCACTACTTGTTTAGGTATGGCATGTGTCCAAGAATTGCGAGTTAAAGGAATTAATTTGGGCAATAATAAGTTTGAAGGGACAGAAGATATTAGTCTTTTGATTGGAGCTGACTATTATTGGGACTTCATCACTGGTAATATTGTCCGCACATCTCGAGGTCCGGTAGTTGTTGAAAGTAAGCTAGGCTGGATGCTACATGGGAGTATTGCAATGAAATGGAGGTTAAAGCTCTTTTTGTTAAGATTGAGGAGAACAGCCATGGTTTGGAAAGGCATTTGAAAGCCTTTTGGGAACTTGACTCCACTGGCATAAAGGACAAACAGGAGAAGCAGGCGAGTACAGTGAACAGTGATGTTTTAGAGCAATTTGAAAAAGAGATTAGGTTTAGAGATGGTTGCTATGAAGTTGGCCTCCCTTGGAAGGATTCTTGCAAACCCAGTTCAAACCTTCAGCTAGCAAATAGGAGGTTGGAGACGTCATTGTACTGACTAACAAAAAATGAGGAGTTGTTATTTGAATACAATGAGGCCATCCTAAGCTATGTAAGGAAAGGCTATGCTGAAAGGGTGCAAGGTGAGCTGGTGAGCCAGGAGGCACATTATCTGCCACACCATGCAGTGGTACGGCGAGACAAAACTACCACCAAACTGAGAGTAGTTTTTGATGGTTCAGCCAAGGACAAAGGTGGTGTGTCCTTGAATGACTGTTTGGATGCTGGGCCAAATTTAAATGCAGATTTATTTTCCTTGTTACTGAGATTCAAGTTTGGTAGAGTAGCGTTGACTGCAGATGTGAAACAAGCCCTTTTGCGGATAAAGTTAAAACCAGAGGACAGAGATGCAGTAAGGTATCTGTGGGTGGATACGAAAGACTTGTTGGAAAATGAACCTAAGGTTCAAGCATATAGAATGAAGTCAGTGTTGTTTGGCCTCAGCTCTACTCCATTTCTGTTGGCAGCTACTATGCAGTACCATTTTAAGAAATATTCTGAAGTCTATCATAACACTATTGAACACATAAGGAAAAATTTTTATGTTGATGATTTGCTGTGTTCCGTGGATAATACAGAAATGGCTAAACAGATATTCAGGGAGGATATATCTATAATGAGGGAGGCTGGCATGGAGCTTAGAAAATGGCAGACCAATCATTCTCAATTACAAGAGTTTATGAGTCAGTCCTGTGTAGTACCTGATGCAGCAGAAAGTATTGAGGATTCTGGTATTAAAGAGTTGTGGGCAATAGACACAAAGGTGCTAGGCATTGTTTGGCAGCAAGGAGAGGATTTGTTTACCTTCAATGGGAAATCTTTAGTTGAGCTGGCTGAGAATGAGACAAGGTAGACAAAACGTACAGTTCTTAGTCTGGCTTCAAAAGTCTTTGATCCTCTTGGATTCCTGGCTCCATTTGTGATAAAGTAAAAATTTGGTTTCAGAGCCTCTGGGAAATTGGACTTGGTTGGGACCAAGAATTACCTGATCATATGGTGGTAAGGTGGAAATATTGGTTCAAAGAATTGGCAAATCTTGGAGACATTGAAATCCCAAGATGGTACTTTGGAGAGTTGAACAATAGTCCACACAATTTGGAGCTGCACATCTTTTGTGATGCAAGTGAGGAAGCCTATGCAACTTGTATTTATATACGAGGCACATTGCAAGAGGAAGTAAGTTGCAGGTTGGTTGCTGCAAAGAGCAGAGTAGCACCTTTGAAAAGGCTTTCTGTTCCAAGGTTGGAATTGATGGGTGCAGTTATTGCTAGTCGGCTTGCAGTTACAGTGCAAAAGTCTTTGGCTCTCTATGAAATTCCAAGCTATTACACTGGTCAACACTCATTTTATTGCCAATCATATTAGAGTGATTTTGGGGTAACTTTGTGGTGCTGATTCCGAATATGACATCGGTTTTGCTATATTGGCTAATTTTGAAAAGACTGTTGATTTCTGATACTTATGATTTTGATAACTAAGTTGTTAAAATCTAAAACATTTATTATTTTCGAGGAAGACATTCGCTTCGAGAGTGAAGTGTGTATTTCATTGGAGAAGTAATAAAAATAATATTTTTAACATTTAGAGTGAAGCGAGGTTTCTCGCGCTGAGTGGAAGAAAGGTAAGCTCGCGGTCACTTTGTGGTTAGCGTGAGACGCATCTCCTCAGATTTTTTTTTCTTTTTTTTTCCAGAGAAGCTGAAAGTAAATGAGATGAGTGAAATGATATGAGATTAGTGAAATGAAGTGAAATGACATGAAAATGAAATGATATGAAAAGTGCGTAATATTTTCATTTTTCTGTTTTTGAAACGCAAGAAAGGTTTGCCAAAAGAAATTAGACACAGTTAATGTGTTTATTTCTTTTGCTGTTTATTATTTAATATAATTGTGTGTGTGTGTGTGTGTGTGTGTGTGTGTGTGTGTGTGTGTGTGTGTTAATTTTGAAAAATGTATAATGATAATAATATATTTTTCCAATTCAATAACAGAGATGTTATCTAAGAAGATACCATAAAAATTTGCAAGTAAAGACATATAATCAGTGCATTTAATAAAATAGAATTTTATATACATTAGTAGCAAGGGACAAAATTGAAGGAGTCGAGCGAAGGATTCCCGAGACAGAGAGAGCAAGTTGATCAGATTCCTTTCAAAAAGGCCTCGGGGTAAACAGGTGTGATTCGTTCCTGGTTCAATTTCCTACTCGTCTGACGCAATGTTCTAAGAGTTAATATTTTGGATTCGTTTTAATAACTGAAAGAAGGTAAATAAAACGCCGTTTAAGTATCTTATATTGCTAATATTGGTTTTAAGAATTGATTCTCTTAAAATGAGAAAATTCATTTGCTTTAAATTAATATACTTTTGACAATTCACTCAGGTGAAAATCCGTTTATATATATATATATATATATATATATATATATATATATATATATATATATAAGGAATGACAAAATTAAATAGACAGTTAATATGATTCTATAAGGAATGACAAAATTAAATAGACACAGTTAATATGATTCTTTCTACATATATATATATATATATTATTTATTTATTATATATATAAGGTGGGAGAAAGTTGTTCAATTGTGTGTGTATATTTCGTCTGACCTATTATTTTGGCGATTGTACGTATTATATTATTTTTGTGCAGTAGAAGGCAAATTCTATTTATTTAATTAATAATCATTTTGTTATTGTCAATTTCGATTTTAAGTCTGTATGCTTTGGTAACGAATTAAAATAGTATCTAGCAACTCACCCTAATAATGTATACCTACAATTAAAATGGTATCTGGCAACTCAACCATCATCTATATAAGACCCGCTTGGCTTCGGAGCTGGCAGTTTGATGCGAACTTCGGCCGAATAAAGAACTCTCTCCTTCCCTTCTTAGGTTAAGACTTAGCTTAGTTTCCCTTTGGGGGGTTAGGACCTCCCACCTTGTCCCCCCAAAGTCCTCCTCCGTCTATCCTTTCACTCTTAGGCTAAGGCAACCCCTTTGGGGGGAGGTCATCCTTCCTTCTCCCCCCGAAGATCCCTCCCCTCTCCCCCTTCAGGTGTACCCCTCCCCCCTGGCTCGTTCTAAGCCAACTGGCTGATTGGGAGTCTATAAGAAACGCCCACTCGGCTGAAGTCTTATTATGCACTTGGCTCCTGCCAGGTGAACACCTCTCTTCCTTTCTCTCCTTCTCCTTTCTTTCTCTTGGGGGATAACGCCGCCTCCAAGTTTCATGACCCCTTGTTGCACCTGCAGCATCCCCCACCCCCTTTGCAACATTGAGTTGTTGCATACACCAACCCCCCTTTGCAACACCCTACCCCCTTCACAACACCCTACCCCCTTTGCAACATTTGATTATTCTCTCTTGCAACATTGCAACATTCCTGCACTCTAACCTTTTGCGGCTATACTACTGTCGTCAACATCGGATTTCAACAGCAATATCATACAAATAATGAATTCAACCTCAAAGTTAAATGCTTCGCAGCCCTTGCATTTCTTCCTATTCCGGACGTTGTGGAAGGATTTATTGAACTCACAGATGATGACGATTTGCCCCAAGAATTTGTTTCCTATTTCGAAACTCATTACATTGGAGGGGAACGAGGTCAAGGACTTCGGCCATGCCGACTGGTACTCACATTTCCAATTGAACTTTGGAACGTCAATGAAAGGACTGCCGATGAATTACCTCGAACAAATAATAGTGTAGAGGGGTTTTATAATGCTCTACAAACTGCGGTCACAAATGTACATCCCAATATTTGGAAATTAATAGGAATTTTTAAAAAAGAAGCAAGCTTAGCAAACAAGAAGAAACTACAAATTGAACTAGGGGATCCATCCACCATGAAAAAGAATACAAAAATGTCAACTTCAGACTCCAGCGAATAGTAATGAATTACAGTATAATCTGGAAAACAAACTTCAGTTTTTGCGGTCTATTTCATTAAACTTGTATACATTTTAATAGGATTAAACGTTTTTAATTGTTATGTATAAACTTTTTAGTATAAACAAAACTAAACTTTTTTAACTGCTTTATTCTTTCATATAAATAAACTAAACTAAACTTTTTTAACTGTAAGTTTTATATATAGACTTTTTAGTACTGTTGTTTGAAATAAATACATTTCTTATTTATTCGTGCGTTTTTTTCCTATTTTCTTGCTTGCGGCGAGGTTCTTTGCGGCGAAGTTTCTTGCGGCGAAATTTCATGCGGCAAAATTACCTAGAATCGTCAGATGGATATGCGAGTGTATGCACATCTGTCCGACCCTTTGGCAAAATTTTATCAATAGGCAAATTCAAGGCATCAATGCAATCACGGCGTAGTAGAGTAGGCCCTTGCTCATCCACAACTAAAAGCGTTAAGGGACGAGCCAAAGTTTTCTTGTTGAGTGTAACTGTGATGTATACCTCTCCACAAATAGGTATTTGTATGTTCCCATATTTTTTTAGTATTGTTTTAGATTCGTGTAGTTTCGGTGTATTTTTGAAAGTTTTGTCAAAAACTGTTTTAGATATGACAGTTCTGGCAGCACCTGTATCTAGTTCTAGAGGAACTGTAATTCCATTTAGGCCTACATCTACAATATATGGACCTGTATTATCACCACTTTGCTGTTCATAAAATAGGTACTCCAGTGTTCGAAGTATTTCCATTTGGAGGATTTACACTAGAAATGTTATAATTGGAATTTTCACCCTTTTGTTTCTTTGAAAAACAAACTTTAGCTATGTGGCCTATTTTACTACAGTTTCGGCAAACTGCTTCTTCAAAAGGACAATCCTTCTTCCCTTGATGTTTTCCACATCCAAGTGCATGGTTTTGAAGGTTTTTCCTCCTGTTTAGCGTTCGAATTAGTAGGTTTAGTAGTATTCGCAGCATACCTTTTATTAGTTTGTCTAGTAGGCTTATTTGGGTCTGCCAGGCCTAGAAGATTTAAAGCTATTTACGTGTTGAGCCTTACTACTGTGACTGCCAAAAGCTTTTAACATCTTTAGCAGCTGCTTCTCTAGCCGCAGCTATTTCTACAGCCTGACTAAAAGTTAGGTCCTGTATAGCTAATAGGGCTCTCTGGGTAGACTCCTCTTTGAGACCCATTACAAACCTATCAGCATTTCGTCTAATCAATCCCCAAATTTACTAGTACGGCCATAGGTTTTTATACCCGCAAGGCCGCAACAAACTGCAATGCTTTCATTAGCAGTCTGATGCCTCGAATAAAATTTAAAACGTTCATAGATGAGAACCACTCGTGGTTTGTAGTGATTGGTTAGGGCCTGTACCAATTCACTGTAGGTGCACGTTTCCGGTGCTTTAGGCGCAACTAGGTCCGTAATTAAGCTAAACGTTTTAGAGCCTATTATAGTTAGGAAAGTAGGTATTTTCGTAGCACCGGAAATGGAATTTGCCTCGAAAAACAACCTCACCCTAGTGGCATAAGCTTCGAAGTCCTCCTCAGAGTCTTCGTAGTGACTTATATGGCCAATCATCAACATGCTAGAACAAAACCAATTTAGGCCAAATAACGTGAAGAAGGTTAGGTAGGGTTTAAACTCCCCAGTTAGGCTGAATAGGAAATCGTAATAGAAATAGGGCTGAGTAGGAATTAGTATTGAGTTCGGGCTGAGTAGGAATTAGTATTAGAGTTACGCGGAGGGACCAAAGCTATAGTAAGGTAGCTTACCGACACAAGAAGCCAACCAAATCGAACGACCCCACACTATGCTCGGCTACATCCAATTTTCCAAACAACCAAATAAATCCCATCCTCATCGCAAATGAGTTAGACCACGTCAGGTATTAGGTTCTTAAATAGACAATAAAGGTACTGAGAGGTGCTTTGATTTAGATCATCTTTAGGGCCTACCATAGGTGCCAGCGCCCCACAACTACCTACTTAATTCTCCAACTTTACTAATTTAGAAGCTATAGACAGTATCCCTAACTGACATAATAATTAGACAACTTAAACAACTGAGTTTAAACGAAAATTCTAAAGAGCTAACTATCATAAATACGCACCGAGGCCTATATAGATGTCAGAAAATCTAGAAGAGGAAGAACTATTGTTGTCCCAAGGCGATATGATGACTAACCTGATTGAGGCAGCATTGCTTGTATATATTAAGTTAAGGTGTATATATCCATCTCATAATTGTAAGGTTAGTGAAAAATTCACTTAATTTAGAGCTAGCAGTTTTGGGCTCTTGTAGCATCATTGTTTGGGCACTCTTGTGGCATCATTTTTTGGGGCGCTGCGCGTCTTTTCTACTCGTTTGTGGAATGCCGTACTTACAGGGTGTGGTCTTACAGAGAGCTCTTGCAATTCAGTTTCGTTGTTTAGATACAAGATTGTTGCATCGTGCAATAGTGCAGGTTGTGTTGTTGTTGCAAGGTTTAGAAAGAAGACCATAAATAGTGCCCCTTTTGTTTTTTATCTGAAATTCATGCAACTGAGGCCTAAGGTAGGCCCACATCGAATCAGCAACCCTGAGGTAGGACCAAATAGGACCTCCAAGTCCGTAAGTTTTTAATTCTAGCTTAACTTGGGTTGTAGGTTGAACTGGCCCTTCAGAGCTTGGCCGTTCACGGCTCAGCTGGGATTTTGAACCCAATAAAAAAAAAATAATAACATGGTCCTTCGAACCGGATTCTAGCCCAAGACTGAGTCAGTGACTATTTTTCGGCAAAGTTCTGATTGTGCAAATTGTAGCCCAAGTTAGGCCTAGACGGGTTGAGCATATAGTAATTGATTTAAGGTCCAGGGTAGAAAGTTGGGTCGCCCAATTGCGAAACTTGGCCACTAGTCTGTCGTTGTTTTGGGCCTACATTTTTACCGGTTTGGTTAATTTGGTTTATTATTCGTAGGCGAAGGTTGCAGACTTCGGTGCGCCAGTTACTTGGGTGGAAAATTTGGTATTCCTTACTGGTGGTTGGTCAGTACCCCACCCAGCAATTCAGTTTATTTGAAAAAAGCAAAATTTGAGTTTGATCAGTTTGGTTAAGTATTTTCGCCAATTCAACTTATTTGGCATTGAAGATGAGTGCAGCTGAATTGAACAAGTTTAAAAAAAGGAGAAGCGTCTATAAAGGTCTAACTACAAAGGTCATTGCCACTATAGATTTTGCCATAGAGCAAGAGGATTTAGGCTTAGTGACTGCACAGCTTTCCATATTAGAAACTAAAAAGGTTGCTCTAAGCGAAGTAAATGTTAAAATTGAGGCTCTTATAGAAGAGGATGAAATAGAAAATAACATAATTTACTTTGAAGAAATTATTGATGATATAATTAAAGTATGCCACAGAGCAAAAGAGTTTAGCAGCTCAGTACAGTCAGAGATCAGGTCTAATAATGAAACACAACACTCAACAAATGGTGTTTGTGAAGTTAAGGTTAACAGATCTGCAGTTCAATTACCGAGGCTTGTACTCAAAACATATTCTGGGAGTATTCAGGAATGGTAAGGATGGGCAGACAGTTTTCAATCAGCAGTTCATTCTAGTCAAGTGTTAAGTGCGGTGGAGAAGTTTAATTATTTGCAGTCCCTCTTTTGAAGGGGAGGCAGCAAAGACAATAGCAGGATTAGCATTAACAGAGGTTAATTATACAGTGGCTTGGGATATATTAAAGAAACGGTTTGGTAAGCCAGATATCTTAATTAAAAGCCACCTCCGCGAACTTTTAGCTATACCTCCTGTTAATAATCCCAATAGTGTCAAGGAGTTGCGGCAGTTATACTGTATAATGAATTTGAAGTTAGAACTAGGTCCCTGGACAACTTGGGTGTAGGAATGGAAAGGTATGGTATAATGTTGGTTACTATACTGGAGTCTAAATTGCCTAGCTCAATTTTGCTTGAATTAAGTAGGGGACACTCTACAGAACATGTATATATATCCCCCTTCAGCAGATGTTAAGTCTTTTAGGCACAGAATTAGCAAGACGAGAGGGAATTGAGTTTGCACTTTGGGATGTTAAACAAGGGACAAAGGCAGGCACAGCACCAAAGTTTCTACAAAAAGGAATAGCCCAGGTTCAGTTTCAGCTGTACATGCATCCTCTGAGAATAAATTAAAGGGAATCAAGGAATGCATATTTTGCAATGGCAACCACAAGTCATATAAATGTGAGGTGGCTGAGGCTTTACCTTTTGAGGAGAGAAAGGACAGGGTAACTAAGTCCACAGCATGTTTTAAATGTTTTTTGAGAGGTCACAGAGCAAGGTTTTGTAATTTTAAATTTTGTGGAAAAAATGCCATGGCCGGCATCAGCTATTATTGTGTGAAAACACTCCTAGTAGGCCTACCCCAGAAGTAGAGACATCAGTGGCACATGCAACTGCTATGAAAGGGAGTAAAAGTAAAGGGGGATTATTGCAAACAGCTGCAGCATTATTAATTGGGAATGATGGAGAAGCTACTGTAAGGGTGTTGTTTGATCGTGGTAGCCAGTGTAGCTTTATTAATACCAGAATTTCCAGAAAATTGAAGTTTAAAGAACTTGAGAGGGAAAATTTAAGAATTTCTGGGTTTGGGGGTTCCGTTCAAAACCGAACCAAAGTTAAGAAGGTAGAAGTTCTGGTTAAGGGGTTGTTACCACAAAGTCCCACTGTCAAGGTCCAAGCTGCAGAGATTGAGGAACTTTGTGCTCCAGTCACTACTTGTTTTATGGCATGTGTCCAAGAATTGCGAGTTAAAGGAATTAATTTGGGCAATAATAAGTTTGAAGGGACAGAAGATATTAGTCTTTTGATTGGAGCTGACTATTATTGGGACTTCATCACTGGTAATATTGTCCGCACATCTCGAGGTCCGGTAGTTGTTGAAAGTAAGCTAGGCTGGATGCTACATGGGAGGTATTGCAATGAAATGGAGGTTAAAGCTCTTTTTGTTAAGATTGAGGAGAACAGCCATGGTTTGGAAAGGCATTTGAAAGCCTTTTGGGAACTTGACTCCACTGGCATAAAGGACAAACAGGAGAAGCAGGCGAGTACAGTGAACAGTGATGTTTTAGAGCAATTTGAAAAAGAGATTAGGTTTAGAGATGGTTGCTATGAAGTTGGCCTCCCTTGGAAGGATTCTTGCAAACCCAGTTCAAACCTTCAGCTAGCAAATAGGAGGTTGGAGACTTCATTGTACTGACTAACAAAAAATGAGGAGTTGTTATTTGAATACAATAAGGCCATCCTAAGCTATGTAAGGAAGGGCTATGCTGAAAGGGTGCAAGGTGAGCTGGTGAGCCAGGAGGCACATTATCTGCCACACCATGCAGTGGTACGGCGAGACAAAACTACCACCAAACTGAGAGTAGTTTTTGATGGTTCAGCCAAGGACAAAGGTGGTGTGTCCTTGAATGACTGTTTGGATGCTGGGCCAAATTTAAATGCAGATTTATTTTCCTTGTTACTGAGATTCAAGTTTGGTAGAGTAGCGTTGACTGCAGATGTGAAACAAGCCCTTTTGCGGATAAAGTTAAAACCAGAGGACAGAGATGCAGTAAGGTATCTGTGGGTGGATACGAAAGACTTGTTGGAAAATGAACCTAAGGTTCAAGCATATAGAATGAAGTCAGTGTTGTTTGGCCTCAGCTCTACTCCATTTCTGTTGGCAGCTACTATGCAGTACCATTTTAAGAAATATTCTGAAGTCTATCATAACACTATTGAACACATAAGGAAAAATTTTTATGTTGATGATTTGCTGTGTTCCGTGGATAATACAGAAATGGCTAAACAGATATTCAGGGAGGATATATCTATAATGAGGGAGGCTGGCATGGAGCTTAGAAAATGGCAGACCAATCATTCTCAATTACAAGAGTTTATGAGTCAGTCCTGTGTAGTACCTGATGCAGCAGAAAGTATTGAGGATTCTGGTATTAAAGAGTTGTGGGCAATAGACACAAAGGTGCTAGGCATTGTTTGGCAGCAAGGAGAGGATTTGTTTACCTTCAATGGGAAATCTTTAGTTGAGCTGGCTGAGAATGAGACAAGGTAGACAAAACGTACAGTTCTTAGTCTGGCTTCAAAAGTCTTTGATCCTCTTGGATTCCTGGCTCCATTTGTGATAAAGTAAAAATTTGGTTTCAGAGCCTCTGGGAAATTGGACTTGGTTGGGACCAAGAATTACCTGATCATATGGTGGTAAGGTGGAAATATTGGTTCAAAGAATTGGCAAATCTTGGAGACATTGAAATCCCAAGATGGTACTTTGGAGAGTTGAACAATAGTCCACACAATTTGGAGCTGCACATCTTTTGTGATGCAAGTGAGGAAGCCTATGCAACTTGTATTTATATACGAGGCACATTGCAAGAGGAAGTAAGTTGCAGGTTGGTTGCTGCAAAGAGCAGAGTAGCACCTTTGAAAAGGCTTTCTGTTCCAAGGTTGGAATTGATGGGTGCAGTTATTGCTAGTCGGCTTGCAGTTACAGTGCAAAAGTCTTTGGCTCTCTATGAAATTCCAAGCTATTACACTGGTCAACACTCATTTTATTGCCAATCATATTAGAGTGATTTTGGGGTAACTTTGTGGTGCTGATTCCGAATATGACATCGGTTTTGCTATATTGGCTAATTTTGAAAAGACTGTTGATTTCTGATACTTATGATTTTGATAACTAAGTTTAAAATCTAAAACATTTATTATTTTCGAGGAAGACATTCGCTTCGAGAGTGAAGTGTGTATTTCATTGGAGAAGTAATAAAAATAATATTTTTAACATTTAGAGTGAAGCGAGGTTTTCTCGCGCTGAGTGGAAGAAAGGTAAGCTCGCGGTCACTTTGTGGTTAGCGTGAGACGCATCTCCTCAGATTTTTTTTTCTTTTTTTTTCCAGAGAAGCTGAAAGTAAATGAGATGAGTGAAATGATATGAGATTAGTGAAATGAGTGAAATGACATGAAAATGAAATGATATGAAAAGTGCGTAATATTTTCTTTTTTCTGTTTTTGAAACGCAAGAAAGGTTTGCCAAAAGAAATTAGACACAGTTAATGTGTTTATTTCTTTTGCTTTTATTATTTAATATAATGTGTGTGTGTGTGTGTGTGTGTGTGTGTGTGTGTGTGTGTTAATTTTGAAAAATGTATAATGATAATAATATATTTTCCAATTCAATAACAGAGATGTTATCTAAGAAGATACCATAAAAATTTGCAAGTAAAGACATATAATCAGTGCATTTAATAAAATAGAATTTTATATACATTAGTAGCAAGGGACAAAATTGAAGGAGTCGAGCGAAGGATTCCCGAGACAGAGAGAGCAAGTTGATCAGATTCCTTTCAAAAAGGCCTCGGGGTAAACAGGTGTGATTCGTTCCTGGTTCAATTTCCTACTCGTCTGAACGCAATGTTCTAAGAGTTAATATTTTGGATTCGTTTTAATAACTGAAAGAAGGTAAATAAAACGCCGTTTAAGTATCTTATATTGCTAATATTGGTTTTAATAATTGATTCTCTTAAAATGAGAAAATTCATTCGCTTTAAATTAATATACTTTTGACAATTCACTCAGGTGAAAATCCGTTATATATATATATATATATATATATATATATATATATATATATATATATATATATATAAGGAATGACAAAATTAAATAGACAGTTAATATGATTCTATAAGGAATGACAAAATTAAATAGACACAGTTAATATGATTCTTTCTACATATATATATATATATATATATATATTATTTATATTTATATATATAAGGTGGGAGAAAGTTGTTCAATTGTGTGTGTATATTTCGTCTGACCTATTATTTTGGCGATTGTACGTATTATATTATTTTTGTGCAGTAGAAGGCAAATTCTATTTATTTAATTAATAATCATTTTGTTATTGTCAATTTCGATTTTAAGTCTGTATGCTTTGGTAACGAATTAAAATAGTATCTAGCAACTCACCCTAATAATGTATACCTGTACAATTAAAATAGTATCTGGCAACTCAACCATCATCTATATAAGACCCGCTTGGCTTCGGAGCTGGCAGTTTGATGCGAACTTCGGCCGAATAAAGAACTCTCTCCTTCCCTTCTTAGGTTAAGACTTAGCTTAGTTTCCCTTTGGGGGGTTAGGACCTCCCACCTTGTCCCCCCAAAGTCCTCCTCCGTCTATCCTTTCACTCTTAGGCTAAGGCAACCCCTTTGGGGGGAGGTCATCCTTCCTTCTCCCCCCGAAGATCCCTCCCCTCTCCCCCTTCAGGTGTACCCCTCCCCCCTAGGCTCGTTCTAAGCCAACTGGCTGATTGGGAGTCTATAAGAAAACGCCCACTCGGCTGAAGTCTTATTATGCACTTGGCTCCTGCCAGGTGAACACCTCTCTTCCTTTCTCTCCTTCTCCTTTCTTTCTCTTGGGGGATAACGCCGCCTCCAAGTTTCATGACCCCTTGTTGCACCTGCAGCATCCCCCACCCCCTTTGCAACATTGAGTTGTTGCATACACCAACCCCCCTTTGCAACACCCTACCCCCTTCACACACCCTACCCCCTTTGCAACATTTGATTATTCTCTCTTGCAACATTGCAACATTCCTGCACTCTAACCTTTTGCGGCTATACTACTGTCGTCAACATCGGATTTCAACAGCAATATCATACAAATAATGAATTCAACCTCAAAGTTAAATGCTTCGCAGCCCTTGCATTTCTTCCTATTCCGGACGTTGTGGAAGGATTTATTGAACTCACAGATGATGACGATTTGCCCCAAGAATTTGTTTCCTATTTCGAAACTCATTACATTGGAGGGGAACGAGGTCAAGGACTTCGGCCATGCCGACTGGTACTCACATTTCCAATTGAACTTTGGAACGTCAATGAAAGGACTGCCGATGAATTACCTCGAACAAATAATAGTGTAGAGGGGTTTTATAATGCTCTACAAACTGCGGTCACAAATGTATATCCCAATATTTGGAAATTAATAGGAATTTTTAAAAAAGAAGCAAGCTTAACAAACAAGAAGAAACTACAAATTGAACTAGGGGATCCATCCACCATGAAAAAGAATACAAAAATGTCAACTTCAGACTCCAGCGAATAGTAATGAATTACAGTATAATCTGGAAAACAAACTTCAGTTTTTGCGGTCTATTTCATTAAACTTGTATACATTTTAATAGGATTAAACTTTTTAATTGTTATGTATAAACTTTTTAGTATAAACAAAACTAAACTTTTTTAACTGCTTTATTTTCATATAAATAAACTAAACTAAACTTTTTTAACTGTAAGTTTTATATATAGACTTTTTAGTACTGTTGTTTGAAATAAATACATTTCTTATTTATTCGTGCGTTTTTTTCCTATTTTCTTGCTTGCGGCGAGGTTTCTTTGCGGCGAAGTTTCTTGCGGCGAAATTTCATGCGGCAAAATTACCTAGAATCGTCAGATGGATATGCGAGTGTATGCACATCTGTCCGACCCTTGGCAAAATTTTATCAATAGGCAAATTCAAGGCATCAATGCAATCACGGCGTAGTAGAGTAGGCCCTTGCTCATCCACAACTAAAAGCGTTAAGGGACGAGCCAAAGTTTTCTTGTTGAGTGTAACTGTGATGTATACCTCTCCACAAATAGGTATTTGTATGTTCCCATATTTTTTTAGTATTGTTTTAGATTCGTGTAGTTTCGGTGTATTTTTGAAAGTTTTGTCAAAAACTGTTTTAGATATGACAGTTCTGGCAGCACCTGTATCTAGTTCTAGAGGAACTGTAATTCCATTTAGGCCTACATCTAAATATATGGACCTGTATTATCACCACTTTGCTGTTCATAAAATAGGTACTCAGTGTTCGAAGTATTTCCATTTGGAGGATTTACACTAGAAATGTTATAATTGGAATTTTCACCCTTTTGTTTCTTTGAAAAACAAACTTTAGCTATGTGGCCTATTTTACTACAGTTTCGGCAAACTGCTTCTTAAAAGGACAATCCTTCTTCCCTTGATGTTTTCCACATCCAAGTGCATGGTTTGAAGGTTTTTCCTCCTGTTTAGCGTTCGAATTAGTAGGTTTAGTAGTATTCGCAGCATACCTTTTATTAGTTTGTCTAGTAGGCTTATTTGGGTCTGCCAGGCCTAGAAGATTTAAAGCTATTTACGTGTTGAGCCTTACTACTGTGACTGCCAAAAGCTTTTAACATCTTTAGCAGCTGCTTCTCTAGCCGCAGCTATTTCTACAGCCTGACTAAAAGTTAGGTCCTGTATAGCTAATAGGGCTCTCTGGGTAGACTCCTCTTTGAGACCCATTACAAACCTATCAGCATTTCGTCTAATCAATCCCCAAATTTACTAGTACGGCCATAGGTTTTTATACCCGCAAGGCCGCAACAAACTGCAATGCTTTCATTAGCAGTCTGATGCCTCGAATAAAATTTAAAACGTTCATAGATGAGAACCACTCGTGGTTTGTAGTGATTGGTTAGGGCCTGTACCAATTCACTGTAGGTGCACGTTTCCGGTGCTTTAGGCGCAACTAGGTCCGTAATTAAGCTAAACGTTTAGAGCCTATTATAGTTAGGAAAGTAGGTATTTTCGTAGCACCGGAAATGGAATTTGCCTCGAAAAACAACCTCACCCTAGTGGCATAAGCTTCGAAGTCCTCCTCAGAGTCTTCGTAGTGACTTATATGGCCAATCAATCAATATGCTAGAACAAAACCAATTTAGGCCAAATAACGTGAAGAAGGTTAGGTAGGGTTTAAACTCCCCAGTTAGGTGCTGGAAATCGTAATAGAATGGGCTGAGTAGGAATTAGTATTGAGTTCGGGCTGAGTAGGAATTAGTATAGAGTTACGCGGAGGGACCAAGCTATAGTAAAGTAGCTTACCGACACAAGAAGCCAACCAAATCGAACGACCCCACACTATGCTCGGCTACATCCAATTTTCCAAACAACCAAATAAATCCCATCCTCATCGCAAATGAGTTAGACCACGTCAGGTATTAGGTTCTTAAATAGACAATAAAGGTACTGAGAGGTGCTTTGATTTAGATCATCTTTAGGGCCTACCATAGGTGCCAGCGCCCCACAACTACCTACTTAATTCTCCAACTTTACTAATTTAGAAGCTATAGACAGTATCCCTAACTGACATAATAATTAGACAACTTAAACAACTGAGTTTAAACGAAAATTCTAAAGAGCTAACTATCATAAATACGCACCGAGGCCTATATAGATGTCAGAAAATCTAGAAGAGGAAGAACTATTGTTGTCCCAAGGCGATATGATGACTAAGCTGATTGAGGCAGCATTGCTTGTATATATTAAGTTAAGGTGTATATATCCATCTCATAATTGTAAGGTTAGTGAAAAATTCACTTAATTTAGAGCTAGCAGTTTTGGGCTCTTGTAGCATCATTGTTTGGGCACTCTTGTGGCATCATTTTTGGGCGCTGCGCGTCTTTTCTACTCGTTTGTGGAATGCCGTACTTACAGGGTGTGGTCTTACAGAGAGCTTCTTGCAATTCAGTTTCGTTGTTTAGATACAAGATTGTTGCATCGTGCAATAGTGCAGGTTGTGTTGTTGTTGCAAGGTTTAGAAAGAAGACCATAAATAGTGCCCTTTTGTTTTTTATCTAAATTCATGCAACTGAGGCCTAAGGTAGGCCCACATCGATCAGCAACCCTGAGGTAGGACCAAATAGGACCTCCAAGTCCGTAAGTTTTTAATTCTAGCTTAACTTGGGCTGTAGGTTGAACTGGCCCTTCAGAGCTTGGCCGTTCACGGCTCAGCTGGGATTTTGAACCCAATAAAAAAAAAATAATAACATGGTCCTTCGAACCGGATTCTAGCCCAAGACTGAGTCAGTGACTATTTTTCGGCAAAGTTCTGATTGTGCAAATTGTAGCCCAAGTTAGGCCTAGACGGGTTGAGCATATAGTAATTGATTTAAGGTCCCAGGGTAGAAAGTTGGGTCGCCCAATTGCGAAAACTTGGCCACTAGTCTGTCGTTGTTTTGGGCCTACATTTTTACCGGTTTGGTTAATTTGGTTTATTATTCGTAGGCGAAGGTTGCAGACTTCGGTGCGCCAGTTACTTGGGTGGAAAATTTGGTATTCCTTACTGGTGGTTGGTGTCAGTACCCCACCCAGCAATTCAGTTTATTTGAAAAAAGCAAAATTTGAGTTTGATCAGTTTGGTTAAGTATTTTCGCCAATTCAGCTTATTTGGCATTGAAGATGAGTGCAGCTGAATTGAACAAGTTTAAAAAAAGGAGAAGCCTATAAAGGTCTAACTACAAAGGTCATTGCCACTATAGATTCTGCCATAGAGCAAGAGGATTTAGGCTTAGTGACTGCACAGCTTTCCATATTAGAAACTAAAAAGGTTGCTCTAAGCGAAGTAAATGTTAAAATTGAGGCTCTTATAGAAGAGGATGAAATAGAAAATAACATAATTTACTTTGAAGAAATTATTGATGATAATTAAAGTATGCCACAGAGCAAAAGAGTTTAGCAGCTCAGTACAGTCAGAGACCAGGTCTAATAATGAAACACAACACTCAACAAATGGTGTTTGTGAAGTTAAGGTTAACAGATCTGCAGTTCAATTACCGAGGCTTGTACTCAAAACATATTCTGGGAGTATTCAGGAATGGCAAGGATGGGCAGACAGTTTTCAATCAGCAGTTCATTCTAGTCAAGTGTTAAGTGCGGTGGAGAAGTTTAATTATTTGCAGTCCCTCTTTTGAAGGGGAGGCAGCAAAGACAATAGCAGGATTAGCATTAACAGAGGTTAATTATACTGTGGCTTGGGATATATTAAAGAAACGGTTTGGTAAGCCAGATATCTTAATTAAAAGCCACCTCCGCGAACTTTTAGCTATACCTCCTGTTAATAATCCCAATAGTGTCAAGGAGTTGCGGCAGTTATATAATGAATTTGAAGTTAGAACTAGGTCCCTGGACAACTTGGGTGTAGGAATGGAAAGGTATGGTATAATGTTGGTTACTATACTGGAGTCTAAATTGCCTAGCTCAATTTTGCTTGAATTAAGTAGGGGACACTCTACAGAACATGTATATATATCCCCCTTCAGCAGATGTTAAGTCTTTTAGGCACAGAATTAGCAAGACGAGAGGGAATTGAGTTTGCACTTTGGGATGTTAAACAAGGGACAAAGGCAGGCACAGCACCAAAGTTTCTACAAAAAGGAATAGCCCAGGTTCAGTTTCAGCTGTACATGCATCCTCTGAGAATAAATTAAAGGGAATCAAGGAATGCATATTTTGCAATGGCAACCACAAGTCATATAAATGTGAGGTGGCTGAGGCTTTACCTTTTGAGGAGAGAAAGGACAGGGTAACTAAGTCCACAGCATGTTTTAAATGTTTTTTGAGAGGTCACAGAGCAAGGTTTTGTAATTTTAAATTTTGTGAAAAAATGCCATGGCCGGCATCAGCTATTATTGTGTGAAAACACTCCTAGTAGGCCTACCCCAGAAGTAGAGACATCAGTGGCACATGCACTGCTATGAAAGGGAGTAAAAGTAAAGGGGGATTATTGCAAACAGCTGCAGCATTATTAATTGGGAATGATGGAGAAGCTACTGTAAGGGTGTTGTTTGATCGTGGTAGCCAGTGTAGCTTTATTAATACCAGAATTTCCAGAAAATTGAAGTTTAAAGAACTTGAGAGGGAAAATTTAAGAATTTCTGGGTTTGGGGGTTCCGTTCAAAACCGAACCAAAGTTAAGAAGGTAGAAGTTCTGGTTAAGGGGTTGTTACCACAAAGTCCCACTGTCAAGGTCCAAGCTGCAGAGATTGAGGAACTTTGTGCTCCAGTCACTACTTGTTTAGGTATGGCATGTGTCCAAGAATTGCGAGTTAAAGGAATTAATTTGGGCAATAATAAGTTTGAAGGGACAGAAGATATTAGTCTTTTGATTGGAGCTGACTATTATTGGGACTTCATCACTGGTAATATTGTCCGCACATCTCGAGGTCCGGTAGTTGTTGAAAGTAAGCTAGGCTGGATGCTACATGGGAGCTATTGCAATGAAATGGAGGTTAAAGTCTTTTTGTTAAGATTGAGGAGAACAGCCATGGTTTGGAAAGGCATTTGAAAGCCTTTTGGGAACTTGACTCCACTGGCATAAAGGACAAACAGGAGAAGCAGGCGAGTACAGTGAACAGTGATGTTTTAGAGCAATTTGAAAAAGGATTAGGTTTAGAGATGGTTGCTATGAAGTTGGCCTCCCTTGGAAGGATTCTTGCAAACCCAGTTCAAACCTTCAGCTAGCAAATAGGAGGTTGGAGACTTCATTGTACTGACTAACAAAAAATGAGGAGTTGTTATTTGAATACAATGAGGCCATCCTAAGCTATGTAAGGAAGGGCTATGCTGAAAGGGTGCAAGGTGAGCTGGTGAGCCAGGAGGCACATTATCTGCCACACCATGCAGTGGTACGGCGAGACAAAACTACCACCAAACTGAGAGTAGTTTTTGATGGTTCAGCCAAGGACAAAGGTGGTGTGTCCTTGAATGACTGTTTGGATGCTGGGCCAAATTTAAATGCAGATTTATTTTCCTTGTTACTGAGATTCAAGTTTGGTAGAGTAGCGTTGACTGCAGATGTGAAACAAGCCCTTTTGCGGATAAAGTTAAAACCAGAGGACAGAGATGCAGTAAGGTATCTGTGGGTGGATACGAAAGACTTGTTGGAAAATGAACCTAAGGTTCAAGCATATAGAATGAAGTCAGTGTTGTTTGGCCTCAGCTCTACTCCATTTCTGTTGGCAGCTACTATGCAGTACCATTTTAAGAAATATTCTGAAGTCTATCATAACACTATTGAACACATAAGGAAAAATTTTTATGTTGATGATTTGCTGTGTTCCGTGGATAATACAGAAATGGCTAAACAGATATTCAGGGAGGATATAGCTATAATGAGGGAGGCTGGCATGGAGCTTAGAAAATGGCAGACCAATCATTCTCAATTACAAGAGTTTATGAGTCAGTCCTGTGTAGTACCTGATGCAGCAGAAAGTATTGAGGATTCTGGTATTAAAGAGTTGTGGGCAATAGACACAAAGGTGCTAGGCATTGTTTGGCAGCAAGGAGAGGATTTGTTTACCTTCAATGGGAAATCTTTAGTTGAGCTGGCTGAGAATGAGACAAGGTAGACAAAACGTACAGTTCTTAGTCTGGCTTCAAAAGTCTTTGATCCTCTTGGATTCCTGGCTCCATTTGTGATAAAGTAAAAATTTGGTTTCAGAGCCTCTGGGAAATTGGACTTGGTTGGGACCAAGAATTACCTGATCATATGGTGGTAAGGTGGAAATATTGGTTCAAAGAATTGGCAAATCTTGGAGACATTGAAATCCCAAGATGGTACTTTGGAGAGTTGAACAATAGTCCACACAATTTGGAGCTGCACATCTTTTGTGATGCAAGTGAGGAAGCCTATGCAACTTGTATTTATATACGAGGCACATTGCAAGAGGAAGTAAGTTGCAGGTTGGTTGCTGCAAAGAGCAGAGTAGCACCTTTGAAAAGGCTTTCTGTTCCAAGGTTGGAATTGATGGGTGCAGTTATTGCTAGTCGGCTTGCAGTTACAGTGCAAAAGTCTTTGGCTCTCTATGAAATTCCAAGCTATTACACTGGTCAACACTCATTTTATTGCCAATCATATTAGAGTGATTTTGGGGTAACTTTGTGGTGCTGATTCCGAATATGACATCGGTTTTGCTATATTGGCTAATTTGAAAAGACTGTTGATTTCTGATACTTATGATTTTGATAACTAAGTTGTTAAAATCTAAAACATTTATTATTTTCGAGGAAGACATTCGCTTCGAGAGTGAAGTGTGTATTTCATTGGAGAAGTAATAAAAATAATATTTTTAACATTTAGAGTGAAGCGAGGTTTTCTCGCGCTGAGTGGAAGAAAGGTAAGCTCGCGGTCACTTTGTGGTTAGCGTGAGACGCATCTCCTCAGATTTTTTTTTCTTTTTTTTTCCAGAGAAGCTGAAAGTAAATGAGATGAGTGAAATGATATGAGATTAGTGAAATGAAGTGAAATGACATGAAAATGAAATGATATGAAAAGTGCGTAATATTTTCATTTTTCTGTTTTTGAAACGCAAGAAAGGTTTGCCAAAAGAAATTAGACACAGTTAATGTGTTTATTTCTTTTGCTGTTTATTATTTAATATAATTGTGTGTGTGTGTGTGTGTGTGTGTGTGTGTGTGTGTGTGTGTGTGTTAATTTTGAAAAATGTATAATGATAATAATATTTTTCCAATTCAATAACAGAGATGTTATCTAAGAAGATACCATAAAAATTTGCAAGTAAAGACATATAATCAGTGCATTTAATAAAATAGAATTTTATATACATTAGTAGCAAGGGACAAAATTGAAGGAGTCGAGCGAAGGATTCCCGAGACAGAGAGAGCAAGTTGACTCAGATTCCTTTCAAAAAGGCCTCGGGGTAAACAGGTGTGATTCGTTCCTGGTTCAATTTCCTACTCGTCTGAACGCAATGTTCTAAGAGTTAATATTTTGGATTCGTTTTAATAACTGAAAGAAGGTAAATAAAACGCCGTTTAAGTATCTTATATTGCTAATATTGGTTTTAATAATTGATTCTCTTAAAATGAGAAAATTCATTTGCTTTAAATTAATATACTTTTGACAATTCACTCAGGTGAAAATCCGTTTATATATATATATATATATATATATATATATATATATATATATATATAAGGAATGACAAAATTAAATAGACAGTTAATATGATTCTATAAGGAATGACAAAATTAAATAGACACAGTTAATATGATTCTTTCTACATATATATATATATATATATATTTATTATTTATATATATAAGGTGGGAGAAAGTTGTTCAATTGTGTGTGTATATTTCGTCTGACCTATTATTTTGGCGATTGTACGTATTATATTATTTTTGTGCAGTAGAAGGCAAATTCTATTTATTTAATTAATAATCATTTTGTTATTGTCAATTTCGATTTTAAGTCTGTATGCTTTGGTAACGAATTAAAATAGTATCTAGCAACTCACCCTAATAATGTATACCTATACAATTAAAATGGTATCTGGCAACTCAACCATCATCTATATAAGACCCGCTTGGCTTCGGAGCTGGCAGTTTGATGCGAACTTCGGCCGAATAAAGAACTCTCTCCTTCCCTTCTTAGGTTAAGACTTAGCTTAGTTTCCCTTTGGGGGGTTAGGACCTCCCACCTTGTCCCCCCAAAGTCCTCCTCCGTCTATCCTTTCACTCTTAGGCTAAGGCAACCCCTTTGGGGGGAGGTCATCCTTCCTTCTCCCCCCGAAGATCCCTCCCCTCTCCCCCTTCAGGTGTACCCCTCCCCCCTAGGCTCGTTCTAAGCCAACTGGCTGATTGGGAGTCTATAAGACAACGCCCACTCGGCTGAAGTCTTATTATGCACTTGGCTCCTGCCAGGTGAACACCTCTCTTCCTTTCTCTCCTTCTCCTTTCTTTCTCTTGGGGGATAACGCCGCCTCCAAGTTTCATGACCCCTTGTTGCACCTGCAGCATCCCCCACCCCCTTTGCAACATTGAGTTGTTGCATACACCAACCCCCCTTTGCAACACCCTACCCCTTCACAACACCCTACCCCCTTTGCAACATTTGATTATTCTCTCTTGCAACATTGCAACATTCCTGCACTCTAACCTTTTGCGGCTATACTACTGTCGTCAACATCGGATTTCAACAGCAATATCATACAAATAATGAATTCAACCTCAAAGTTAAATGCTTCGCAGCCCTTGCATTTCTTCCTATTCCGGACGTTGTGGAAGGATTTATTGAACTCACAGATGATGACGATTTCCCCAAGAATTTGTTTCCTATTTCGAAACTCATTACATTGGAGGGGAACGAGGTCAAGGACTTCGGCCATGCCGACTGGTACTCACATTTCCAATTGAACTTTGGAACGTCAATGAAAGGACTGCCGATGAATTACCTCGAACAAATAATAGTGTAGAGGGGTTTTATAATGCTCTACAAACTGCGGTCACAAATGTACATCCCAATATTTGGAAATTAATAGGAATTTTTAAAAAAGAAGCAAGCTTAGCAAACAAGAAGAAACTACAAATTGAACTAGGGGATCCATCCACCATGAAAAAGAATACAAAAATGTCAACTTCAGACTCCAGCGAATAGTAATGAATTACAGTATAATCTGGAAAACAAACTTCAGTTTTTGCGGTCTATTTCATTAAACTTGTATACATTTTAATAGGATTAAACTTTTTAATTGTTATGTATAAACTTTTTAGTATAAACAAAACTAAACTTTTTTAACTGCTTTATTATTTCATATAAATAAACTAAACTAAACTTTTTTAACTGTAAGTTTTATATATAGACTTTTTAGTACTGTTGTTTGAAATAAATACATTTCTTATTTATTCGTGCGTTTTTTTCCTATTTTCTTGCTTGCGGCGAGGTTTCTTTGCGGCGAAGTTTCTTGCGGCGAAATTTCATGCGGCAAAATTACCTAGAATCGTCAGATGGATATGCGAGTGTATGCACATCTGTCCGACCCTTTGGCAAAATTTTATCAATAGGCAAATTCAAGGCATCAATGCAATCACGGCGTAGTAGAGTAGGCCCTTGCTCATCCACAACTAAAAGCGTTAAGGGACGAGCCAAAGTTTTCTTGTTGAGTGTAACTGTGATGTATACCTCTCCACAAATAGGTATTTGTATGTTCCCATATTTTTTTAGTATTGTTTTAGATTCGTGTAGTTTCGGTGTATTTTTGAAAGTTTTGTCAAAAACTGTTTTAGATATGACAGTTCTGGCAGCACCTGTATCTAGTTCTAGAGGAACTGTAATTCCATTTAGGCCTACATCTACAATATATGGACCTGTATTATCACCACTTTGCTGTTCATAAAATAGGTACTCAGTGTTCGAAGTATTTCCATTTGGAGGATTTACACTAGAAATGTTATAATTGGAATTTTCACCCTTTTGTTTCTTTGAAAAACAAACTTTAGCTATGTGGCCTATTTTACTACAGTTTCGGCAAACTGCTTCTTCAAAAGGACAATCCTTCTTCCCTTGATGTTTTCCACATCCAAGTGCATGGTTTTGAAGGTTTTTCCTCCTGTTTAGCGTTCGAATTAGTAGGTTTAGTAGTATTCGCAGCATACCTTTTATTAGTTTGTCTAGTAGGCTTATTTGGGTCTGCCAGGCCTAGAAGATTTAAAGCTATTTACGTGTTGAGCCTTACTACTGTGACTGCCAAAAGCTTTTAACATCTTTAGCAGCTGCTTCTCTAGCCGCAGCTATTTCTACAGCCTGACTAAAAGTTAGGTCCTGTATAGCTAATAGGGCTCTCTGGGTAGACTCCTCTTTGAGACCCATTACAAACCTATCAGCATTTCGTCTAATCAATCCCCAAATTTACTAGTACGGCCATAGGTTTTTATACCCGCAAGGCCGCAACAAACTGCAATGCTTTCATTAGCAGTCTGATGCCTCGAATAAAATTTAAAACGTTCATAGATGAGAACCACTCGTGGTTTGTAGTGATTGGTTAGGGCCTGTACCAATTCACTGTAGGTGCACGTTTCCGGTGCTTTAGGCGCAACTAGGTCCGTAATTAAGCTAAACGTTTTAGAGCCTATTATAGTTAGGAAAGTAGGTATTTTCGTAGCACCGGAAATGGAATTTGCCTCGAAAAACAACCTCACCCTAGTGGCATAAGCTTCGAAGTCCTCCTCAGAGTCTTCGTAGTGACTTATATGGCCAATCATCAACATGCTAGAACAAAACCAATTTAGGCCAAATAACGTGAAGAAGGTTAGGTAGGGTTTAAACTCCCCAGTTAGGCTGAATAGGAAATCGTAATAGAATAGGGCTGAGTAGGAATTAGTATTGAGTTCGGGCTGAGTAGGAATTAGTATTAGAGTTACGCGGAGGGACCAAAGCTATAGTAAGGTAGCTTACCGACACAAGAAGCCAACCAAATCGAACGACCCCACACTATGCTCGGCTACATCCAATTTTCCAAACAACCAAATAAATCCCATCCTCATCGCAAATGAGTTAGACCACGTCAGGTATTAGGTTCTTAAATAGACAATAAAGGTACTGAGAGGTGCTTTGATTTAGATCATCTTTAGGGCCTACCATAGGTGCCAGCGCCCCACAACTACCTACTTAATTCTCCAACTTTACTAATTTAGAAGCTATAGACAGTATCCCTAACTGACATAATAATTAGACAACTTAAACAACTGAGTTTAAACGAAAATTCTAAAGAGCTAACTATCATAAATACGCACCGAGGCCTATATAGATGTCAGAAAATCTAGAAGAGGAAGAACTATTGTTGTCCCAAGGCGATATGATGACTAACCTGATTGAGGCAGCATTGCTTGTATATATTAAGTTAAGGTGTGTATATATCCATCTCATAATTGTAAGGTTAGTGAAAAATTCACTTAATTTAGAGCTAGCAGTTTTGGGCTCTTGTAGCATCATTGTTTGGGCACTCTTGTGGCATCATTTTTTGGGGCGCTGCGCGT
>JAJOZX010006593.1:0-32500 GCA_023014485.1 Bathynomus jamesi
TAACAGTACAGGAAATATATACACACAATTATGGAGATATATATAAAATAAATATACATTTCAAATAGAAATAAATATACATTTCAATAATAATAGAAATATACATATAATCATAACAGTACAGGGGAAATATCACGCAAAATATATAAATACATTTCAATAATAATAGAAATATGTATATAATCATAGCAGTACAGGAGAAATATCACGCAAAATATATAAATACATTTCAATAATAATAGAAATATGCATATAATCATAACAGTACAGGAGAAATATCACGCAAATATATAAATACATTTCACTTTTTTTTCAAAATATTAAACTCGCATTTAATCGAGTTTACAATACATCATTATTGCTCTGCATTACGCAGTATATGCGGCTTAATAATATTTCACCGCTTAAAGTATAGGGAAACCTGTATTCGATATGAAGGGCTTTCATATCGTTCAGTACTATTTTTGTTCCCACTTTACAACCGGTTGGTAAGTCATCTTTAAATACGTCTAGAATACAATCAAAAGCACGCACAAAGAGTTCATCGTTAGCTACATTATTAAACACAAGTTTATAAACACGCTTTCCAATCGAGGGTTTATTTCTACCGACTCGAGCTTTTCAATCGTGAACTCACTCAACATAACGGCAATTGAAGTAATCTTCTAAATCGTTACGACAACTGCGCGTTATATAAAGAAATAGTTCTTCAGGGTGAACGGTGTAGGTGAGCTCAGCCTTGTACCGATCAATTGCTTTTGTACCAAAGTTCATGGTATTTCAAAGAGTAAACTTTTTAAATAAACGCCCAGCTCTAGACCATTCTCACCAGCCCTACACTCGGTAAACCCATCGAGCAGAGCGGTGTAGGCGTATTCAAGTACTGTATCAAAATAAAGCATATCCGTAACACGCGCGTCTAATATAGGTTTCAGCTTACGGAATCCGACGATTTCAAACATTCTGTCGAGGATGAAACGGTTTCGCGTAGGAATAAGAGCGTTATTATCAGAAGCATTCTTCCACATCAGCCGTATATCAATGCACGGCCGATCGTTATTTATACACACGTACATACAACGGCGTATGAGGGTTGCGTCACTAATCTGCTCTCTTCTTGTACCTACGTTAGCAGGTATTTTTATAACGATCTTCACTCCACTTCTCAACTATCACGAAGATTCTATTCATCTCCTCGACACTTAAATAAACCCGTTTGTTTGTTTGTCTACATTCCATTTCCAGCACATAGCTAACGGTACCGGAATTAAGCCTGAACACGCGCAACGATTTCGTCACGGACACATCGTACGAGGCGTTGAGAATGCTGCTCAAAGGAAGTTCCATCGTATTCGAGGAGCACACGTCCACTCGGTTCAAGCTCTGAGATAACTATGAGCCGTGTGAGGCACGCAGGTAGGCAGGAACGGTTCGACGGGCGGCTGACTCGATGATACGTGAATGGGCTTGTTCGTATGATCCGCGAGTCGCACCGAATTGTTGTACATATTTGTTTTTCCGGTACAAGAATTAATTTTATCACTACCAGCCTACGCACCAGACAGTTTCCCTCAGGATAAGAACTAGGCACATTTTATGTTTTACTAAACATCTTCACACTCCGCGCACTATTTGAGAGGAAACATATGCTCATATTTTTCCTTTCTGCCCATCAAACGATACTCGTCTCTAAAGTCTGTTAAAAACTCACGCAGGGCACTAGCCACAACCTCACTACGAACCTCATCATGATATACGTTAATATAGTGATAAAAATACTTAAGATTGTCCATGATCACGAGATTCACATTTTCAGTCGTAGGGTATGAGTAATCGACATGGTATAGCATGACGTAATACCGCTTGTCACACCACCCATCCGCAAGACTCATTATCCATACCTGCTGCTTCTCTTCTGCACGCGTTGTTTCTTTTACTTCACGGTATATGTGAGACTTTATAAAGTTTAGCTCTACAGCATACTTCAGCACATCGTCTGTGCAACGAAAGCCTTCAACGGTCTCACCAGAACATCCGTAGAGTATTTGTGCATCTTGGAGCTTCGCACAATCCAATGTGGTTTTAAAAGAGGCATAGGAGAGGGGAATAGGAAGTTTTTCGGTATCCACCACATCCTGACACTTTGCTGAATACCATTTCATAAACGTTGTACAAGCAATATTAAAGGTAGCCATTTGAATACACGTCTGATCTTTTCTTCTGAATACACGTCTGATCTCTCGGGCTTATTGCAGTCGACTGACCACGCAGGGACTCCCAGATAGTAGCATGACTCACGGTCTTACAGTGGGCGGAGCTTAGAACTTTCACCTGTGCACACACACACACACACACACACACACAACACACACACACACACACAAAGGAGAAAGTGAACGCTAATGAAACATGATTTATTTAATAAACGAGATATTCAAGTTATATATATTTACAATACGATTTAATAAACGAGATATTCAAGTTATATATATATTTACAAATACGTGTAATGAATCAATAGATACTTTACAAATACGATTTAATAAACGAGATATTCAAGTTATTATATGTATATTTACAAATACGTGTAATAAATCAATAGATACGATTATATACAAGACAAATACGTGTGAGTTAACAATAGAAGCATCATACGTTATGGTATCCAAAGGGTACGGTATCATAGGTACCAGGTAACTGGTAACGTTTCCTATAGGTGTTACGGCACACTTCGTACCCCTAAGTTCCTTCACGCCCCCTAGCTTCTGCGCCCGAAAATTGTGGGTGCCTACAATTAGTTGGGGAGTTTGTTCGCCCTCATCATTGTCCAAACATACTAGATCCTTCAACGATTCAAAGTTAACAACCGGCCGATTCGCATGGTTGAGCGTAATGCCCTTTGCCTTCACGATATATTTCATTTCCTCCCCCACCCTGACCCGTACCCCATAAGTTTTAGGTCCTGTTGAGACAAAAGAGTCGGAGTATGCGTTGTTCCCATACTCATCCTTGATCTCATCAGTGAGCTCGCCGAGGAACTCCCCAATAGCGGGCATGTATTCACCCTCCCTCTCTGTGAATATCACGCTATCTGTATCGGCATACAATACTCTCCGCCCAAGAGAATGCAATAGACCCCAAAGTTTTATACGGTCGTAGGCTGTTGTGAAGCTGGCCACAGGTATGTTTGTAACCCTTGAGGTATCTGTGGCCAATTCAGTGTTGTTGTACTTTATTATGTAAGTATTACCTACATTCACGATCTCCATGACCTCTTTATCGGGAGCATTGGCATAATTCCAGACATCACTATAACTTTGTGCCAAATGAATGTTCCCTTTGCCGGTATTCTGCGCAAATTTTCCCCATAGACTGTTTAGACACAACTTTGCACTAAAGCGCTTGCCAGGATTCTTTACAATTTGGACACGATCAAGTTGTATACCTTCGCGGTCGCGGTAACGTTGAATATAGGCAGACTTTTCATCTTCGGTATCAACTCCTCGCGGATACCCTGTTGCCTCAACCTTATCCTTCAAAAGGCGTTTATATATGGTGTGAAAAGGTTGGGTAGCTTCTGAAACCTCCACACCTCATGTATCTTCAGTATTCTATAACCATGGCGTACGGCTAGGGCCAGCTCAGGACTTGTATATACGCCTCTGATCTTACGCTGGTGGGGTATATGGTTACAATCGCCGTTATCCTCAGTAGTATAGCCGCAAAAGGGGAGAGTGCAGGAATGTTGCAGGTTATTATGTAATGTTGCAAAGGGGGTGGGAGTTGTTGCAAAGGGGAGGGGTTGTTGCAAATGGGGAGGGGATGTTGCAAAGGGGGTGGGGGTTGTTGCAAAGGGGATGTTGCAAAGGGGGGTGGGGGAAAGGGGGGTGGGGGGGGGACTTGGAGGCGGCGTTATCCCCCAAGAGAAAGAAGGAGGAGGAGAGAAAGGAGGAGAGGTGTTCACCTGGCAGGAGCCAAGTGCACACTAAGACTTCCAGCCGGGCTGGCGTTGTTTTATAGGCTCCTAATCAGCCAGAATCAGCCAGTTGGCTGAGCCAAGGTGAGAGAGACGCCTGAAGGAGAGAGAGAGAGAGATGCCTGTAGGAGGGAGAGACGCCTGAAGAAGAGAGAGACGCCTGTAGGAGGGAGAGACGCCTGAAGGAGAGAGGATAGGTACACATGCAGGAGTACACATGCTGGAGGTACACATGCAGTAGGTACACATGCAGTAGGTACACACATACGTATACATGCAGGAGTACACATGCAGTACACATGCTGGAGGTACACGCACACATGCAGTAGGTACACATGCTGGATGTACACATGCAGTACACATGCTGGAGGCAAACATGCAGGAGAGAGAGAGAGAGAGGCGCCTGAAGGAGGAAGATACATGCAGGAGAGAGAGAGAGAGAGAGCTGAAGGAGGGAGAGAGACACCTGAAGGACAGAGTGGAGTTCTCCCCCAATTTATTTTCGTTTCCCTAACCTAAGAGGCCACTATGGGGTTTACCAAAGGGCCTGAAATAGAAGGAGCAGAGCTCCTTACTCGGCCGGAGCCGAGGGGGGAATGGTTCTTCGCCAGCTTCGCGATTTTATAATCCTCTATTCTGGCTGAGTTGCCAGATAGCGCAAGGTAATCCAGATAGCGCCATGTGTCCCATTAATCGTGTAACACATATATAACGGCTGTTATTCCAAATGTACTTGTATATATAATAAACTAATGAATCATATAAAATACCACAATATATGGTTATACAAGATTCAACCGTATAAAATAACACAAGCGCCTCTTTCATTACGCTTTAATAGAATTAGTAAAGTTACCCAATAAATAAATCGTTAGACAGAAAACGAATTTTTATAGGGGTTACCCAACTAATTATCCACCATTCAATAAATAATAGCAAACGTGAATAAAGAGTTCCAATTCAATGGGTAACTATATCGACATAAGCTTATTATTGTAACGTTTGCTCCCAATATAAATTTTCCTAAATAACAGTAAACCAATTAATTGAAACTTCATTTAAATACAGCTTCATTAAACTTGAAGATGAACGAAACAAATAACATAGTTATCCATAATTCCAGATAGCGCCATGTGTCCCATTAATCGTGTAACACATATATAACGGCTGTTATTCCAAATGTACTTGTATATATAATAAACTAATGAATCATATAAAATACCACAATATATGGTTATACAAGATTCAACCGTATAAAATAACACAAGCACCTCTTTCATTACGCTTTAATAGAATTTACAAAGTTACCCTATTTCGTTAGACAGAAAACGAATTTTTATAAGGTTACCCAACTAATTATCCACCATTCAATAAATAATAGCAAACGTGAATAAAGAGTTCCAATTCAATGGGTAACTATATCGACATAAGCTTATTATTGTAACGTTTGCTCCCAATATAAATTTTCCTAAATAACAGTAAAACCAATTAATTATGAAACTTCATTTAAATACAGCTTCATTAAACTTGAAGATGAACGAAACAAATAACATAGTTATCCATAATTCAGCCCTCACGAATAACGAAACGAAATGATCATTTACGATACAATTCGAAATACGATAATTTACGATACAATTCCACCAAACGAGATGAAAACTTATGAAACATACAGCCTCATTCCCTGCGAAGAAAAAATGAAAAAACGAAATTAAAAGAAACGAAGAAAGTTGGATTTCCCCAAGACACAGTCCACTATAGCGAGGTTGGTTTCGGAGAATTCGAACGAAAAAGGTCTCTAGGGACCTTTTTCGGGCCGAGAGATTATCCTTCTACAAGCTATTCGAGCAGAAATCACCACTGACTTCAGATATTAATTTTATCATTCTTATTACTTCTACAAATATTTACGCGTAATTTGTATGGTGTCATAGAAATATAATGATATATATATATATATATATATATATATATATATATATATATATATATATTGGGGGGGAGATCTCTCACCCGTTCTTCGGCCCGACCCCGTTTCATTGTAGAAATAATAATAATATATATATATATATATATATATATATACCCTTTGGATAACCTTTGGTTAGCTTCCGCCCGAATTGTTCATTCTGACGAAGGTCAAGGGAAAAACGTACACACATATATATATATATATATATATATATATATATATATATGCTACACACACAGACCGTGCATGGAACTCTTCTGGGATAATTAAATCCACTATAGTCCGAGTAAGTAATGACAAATACCGCCTCGGTGGTGTAGTGGTTAGCGTCGCGGACTACGAATCCATCGGCCCAGGGTTCGAGACCCGACGGCAGCCGGCGCGCAGCAAAGCCCAGCTGTTCCACACAATAAAGAAAGTGGTTGGTAGATAAATGGGTACCCTAGGAGGCCTAGTGGTCAAGACGCTGGGCTAATGATGGGAATATATCCGAAAAACATCGTAATGCACGATTTTTTCTATGTAGCAATAATAATTAACTCTTTCAAATACGTGATTTAAAATAACAGGACCATTTTACCCGAGGCAGTAGTATATCCGAAAAACATCGTAATGCACGATTTTTTCTATGTAGCAATAATAATTAACTCTTTCAAATACGTGATTTAAAATAACAGGACCATTTTACCCGAGGCAGTAGTATATCCGAAAAACATCGTAATGCACGATTTTTTCTATGTAGCAATAATAATTAACTCTTTCAAATACGTGATTTAAAATAACAGGACCATTTTACCCGAGGCAGTAGTATATCCGAAAAACATCGTAATGCACGATTTTTTCTATGTAGCAATAATAATTAACTCTTTCAAATACGTGATTTAAAATAACAGGACCATTTTACCCGAGGCAGTAGTATATCCGAAAAACATCGTAATGCACGATTTTTTCTATGTAGCAATAATAATTAACTCTTTCAAATACGTGATTTAAAATAACAGGACCATTTACCCGAGGCAGTAGTATATCCGAAAAACATCGTATAACCTAATTTGCAACTATAGTTTACCTTGACTTTCATATGCTTCTATCCTGTTTTATTAATAAAGATTTTTAACTTTTAATAACGTATGAATAAAGATTTTTAACATTTAATTTTATTTTAGTATTTATTCATGCCACGCCGCCTTAGACCACAGCTTAACGTTGAAACCGAATGTTCTTTTTAAAATATAATTAGGATATAATTTCTTTATTATAAAATAAGTTAACAATTATGTTAACAAACAATACTAATAATTTGTAAGATATAATATAAGGGACTACCATAGAAATGTAAGTGCCTATAATTCGATTTTATATATATGTTACTCGTCCGGTCTCGTTATAGCGGATTGGTACACGTCATAGCTCCACCCAGCTACATCGGCAGCCAATCACTACGAACATCTGGTCTTTTGGGCGGAGCTTGGCGAATGTGCATATAAAAGGGGATATTTTCAGTTGGGAGTAACAGTAGCTATTTTCGCATCAGTGAATAATCAACCATGGACCTGTACGTCTCCCCAGACTTGTATGAAGAACGTGATACTGCAGCATTAACCACAATTAGCCTTTTCAATGCTGCTGATTGTGGCGAACTATTTTCGACGCAAACCGTAGAAGATATTTGCAGTGACGCTCCTTACAATCCGACGCAAGGGACTACCATAGAAATGTAAGTGTCCATAATTAGAATTTTATATATATACGGAGAGTTGTAGTATTTCGTCAAATAGATACTAGTCAAAAATGTCAATCAATGTTATTTCCCCATCATGCTAAAATCGAAATTGGTAATCGAACCAAAGATATCTTCACATAATGGAGATCTGTCTGTCTGTCTGTCTGTATATGTTTTCCTTTAAGGTCCGATGAGGATTTGACACGAGTTATACAATCTTTTGAAGGGAATACGGATGATATACTGATCAGTCAGCAGTGTCACACATCCTCCACCATGGACCTGTACGTCTCCCCAGACTTGTATGAAGAACGTGATACTGCAGCATTAACCACAATTAGTCTTTTCAATGCTGCTGATTGTGGCGAACTATTTTCGACGCAAACCGTAGAAGATATTTGCAGTGACGCTCCTTACAATCCGACGCAAGGGACTACCATAGAAATGTAAGTGTCCATAATTCGATTTATATATATATACGGAGAGTTGTAGTATTTCGTCAAATAGATACTCGCCAAAAATGTCAATCAATGTTATTTCCCCATTATGCTAAAATCGAAATTTTTATGGCGTTCACTCCTCGAACCAAAGATATCTTCACATAATGGGGATCTGTCTGTCTGTATACTCTGTATATGTTTTCCTTTAAGGTCCGATGAGGATTTGACACGAGTTATACAATCTTTTGAAGGGAATACGGATGATATACTAATCAGTCAACAATGTCAAATAATGTAAGTGTTTTTCGATCTTTTTGGGATAAGAAGACGCAATATATTTTCATAAATTTATTAAATGAAAGAAATCAGTACAATAAACGAATATACAAATATACGAACAAAAACATTATAATATACAACGAGTACGTACAATTGGAAAACGGTTTTTTATCTGTCTGCATACCATTTCATCGTTTCGGTGAGTGTGACACGGGTCAAATAAATTTAAAAAATTTATAAATTCTTTATCATTTGACATATGCATGAGAAATGAGACACAGTACATTCCGCAAACATTAGTAAAATATCCCTGCATACGAAATGGGTTCCATACAACTTCGGGAATATGTAACTGAGCGAGAAATTTTACAATAATAGGGTCACTCCAGGGTTGAGTACCGAGTGAATCAAAATAGTACAGGCGCTGTCTATTTTTAAAATAGACAGCGATCCAGTGAATCCCTTCATTACCGATGATGTCTGTGTTCACAATAAGACTACCGCATTCTCGCGTACTTGGCAAACTCAATGTTTCATTCTTCGCAAACACGCCGATAAATTTGGAACGTGTGACTCGCTCCATTACTTTCTGAAGTGTATTAGCATCCATTTTAAAAGTCAGTGATAACGCTTCTAAATCTATCTACTTCTATTAGGGCTTGCGATTCGAGATATACTAGTACACTAATAGGAGCGTCTATAGGCTTGGCGAATTCCAGCCGCACTGAGATGTTACCGCTCTGCTGTGGTGTTAAATGGGTATTTACGCTAGCAGATAAGTCAGGTGTAATGTCAAACGGATAAAGGTTAAATTGATCAATGAATTCTTCCTGCGTTACCCCATTACCAAGCTCATCACAATCACCTGCAATATGGGTCAGATTACTATAGGCTCTGGCACAAAGAGGTAACACAGCGTCTGATGAATAGTCCGTACCCATTGTTCCACCCAAAGCAGTGCCATTAACGTATAGAGTTATATTTTTAAGTCCGAAATTCTCGAATTTAAAGGCACTCTTTTTATATTTTCCATTCACCGAAGCGTGGTCCTGCATGCCGATTAATATCCTTTTAGGAAGATTTCCCAGGGCAATGTTTTCTATCTGCTTCGATGCCAACCCTGCAGGAACCGTATATAGTTTGATCTGCACTCTGTTAATAGGATATTTCACTGTAGCGTTTAGTAAATTTTTCTCAATTTCTAGTTGTTTTGGTGAACTTAATTTCACTCGCCGTACGCGGAGGTATGTGTCCATAATGTGAACCACAACGGACTTTGCGCCCTCTTCTTGATTCGCATCCAGATTTAAGCAGATCTCAGGACTCGTGCGGGTGAGCTTTATTTTCATATCCACCCCGTTCACAAGCAACTTCTCCTGGAAAGTGAAATCTGTGTGCAACCGTCCAAAACACTCGTATATTTTCTTTTTAGAATTTTTAAATTTGTCCTTTATACTATTTTCATCTTTAGTTTGATAATATCCCTCCGCACTTAAAAAGGTAGCCTTCGCTTCTTTGGAAAAGTTGAGGACATTTTCCAAATAGGCTCGTAGATGATAGTACCCCGTGCCTGCCGATATGTTGGTCTGATTTAAATATACGTCACACTGGTTGAATATGGCGTGCAGAAAGTTTGTTTCAGGGTATACAGCATATTTGTCATCGCAGGCCGTTCCATCAGAATGGGCTATACGTAGCTTAGCGTACATGTGCACACAGCTTGGATCAAAAAAGTAAGGACCTGAGCTGGGTATCACGAATTCTATAGGTGCACTCGGGGAACTAATTGTGTTTAAAGGGTTAATTGTAATAAAGTCACTGTGCTCAATAGAAACTTGGGTTGGCGGGAGCTCAAAAAAGGACAGCTCCGACTTACAGCATTGTGAACTACATGGGTGGATGAAGCGTGCCATGGCGAAATAGTGACTCCTCTCTCGACAAGTGGTAAACAAACTATGATTCATGAGATCAATATCCTTAGCTTATATCAGTCAAAAAAGTGGTCAACCATAGGTTTCATTCGCTTACAGCATTTCTTTTTTGATAGCCTTTTACGTTTAATACCACGTGACCCCTTCTTCTTCTTCCGGGGGCCCTCCTTCTTCCCGCCACCACGCATTTTTCTCTTTGCATCTTTGATGATTTCGTTCCGTGTACGCTTTAAATGTTTTTTTAGGGCTTCTTTAGGTTTAGCCCCGGCCAATATGTCTTCTGCAGTGTTAAGGCCTGATTGTAGCGCTTTCCTTCCAAGGTATCTGGCACCCCTCTTCAGCAAAGGAACAGCCGTACGTAGTATGGATGAAAAAATGGATCCAAGTCCACTACCGCGCTGGTATCGCATCCCTCGATAGACGGTGAAAGGCTTTCTATCCATTATAACTCAGTGCGTCGAAAGTGTAGCTTCACTGTTAAGCTCCCGTTACCGAATGGGAAGTTTTCGCCCTCAATCGTTCTTATATATATTGTGATATTGGTTATTAAATTAGTTGCGACATTCACATAATGGGGTCTGTCATATGTAATACTCAAACTCCTTCCTCTATGGTTGGGGATGTGAGCAATGCGCAGCAGGCGTGCCTGGGTATCCCCAACAAACTGGTGCTCCACTATATTACTGTAAATATAGCACATGTCTGGGGACCTTTCAGCCAATTTCTCCATCTTCAATTGATACATTAATCTGGACAAGTTATACTGTGTCTCGTGAAATGTGTCTCTTTGGAAGGCTGCGCTATATCGGCCGTTGGTTAGAATTTTGAACTTTCTATGTTCTTTAAGACATCTGTTAGTCTTTGATTTTAGGATTAGTGTATGTGCAGGGTTGTTTACGATTTCATATACTAAATCATTCGTAAGGTTTGAGTTTCTTAAACTTACGTTTAAGCCTCTCACAACATCCTCGGCCGAACCATATTGACCCGGCCCTAGTCTTACTTCTGTACTGTAATACCGTGCAATCTTAGTCCAAGCGATGCGCATAGTTTCATCCATAGCTACCCCAGCTTTTTCACACTCGTCAATGTCTCTAAGAATCGTAAAAACGGTTTCTTCATGTTCAATATTTAAAAAGACGGTGTCCAGCTGAATTTCGCATATCCCCACCTCATACGAATCACGACCCAATTCAATGTGCCCATGGAGTTCTGTTACAAAGTTGGCTAGCGTGTTGTTAGGGTGTACAGACAGGGACGAGGAGGACGGGAGTGTGACGTAGAAATGGTTAGGAGCCATGTTGCATACTATTTAAGCTTCATTATTGCATCAGCTTTTATATAGGTGTTGAAGCTTTCTGGGTACCCTAGCCATTTCACCAGGTACATTTTTCTCCTTCCTGAACCTTTGCTTCCTAAAATTTTCTCAATTTTAAACACATTTTTTTCTAAATTAAACGCAACTTTCTGCAATTCCTCGCGGTAAAAGCCTCCTGAGATTTCTTCCCCATTCAAATCTTCAATGTAATACATCATTATCACACCTTTAGGTCTCACAGCCCTAACTTTAAAAATCTCGCGTGTCCATCCTTGCTCAAAACCCTTTGCGAATTTATTCCCCGAACGCGACAGCCTTACATAATCATTGATTTTGAAGCGCACAGAGTGGTGGTGGTGGTGGTGGTGGTGGTGGTCCATCTCTTCTCGGGAGCGTACCTCTTTCTAAAACTTCGTTAGGTGTTGCCCCAATCGTGCGATGGTGTGAGCGGTTGTAGGATGATGCCAATGGTTCCAGAATGTCTAGAAATCTGTATGTGTTTTTATGTGTAAAATAACGGTGCATGCGTTCCTTTATGGTGCGCTGAACTCTTTCAGCTAAAGAAGCCTTATGTATAGAATTGGTTGTGTAATAGCTGATATTAAACTCTGTCAACATATTCTGAAAAGCACGGCCTATAAACTCCTTCCCCATATCCGTACAAAAATAGCCAGGAACCCTGTTTTCTTTTAACATTAGCGTTTTGGTGGCTTTAGCAACTGTTTCAGGTGATTTATTTTTCAGAGGAACTAGCCACAGATATCTAGAGAATACGTCTATTATGAATAGAATGTAGCGGTAACCATCGTTATACACAGAATATCTTTGCATGTCTGTTAAATCTGCTTGCCAAATAGAATCAATCGAGGAAGCCGTTGTCTTGGCTGTTTTAAACCTTTTTCTCACAGGCTTATGAAGCGTATAAGCGTCCTGCTCCCTCAAAAATCTTTCAACATCTTTTTTTCCTACTCCGTAAACGTGCAGTCTATCTACGCCGCCGTAAGAGGATGGGGCAGAAATGTCATAATAACGTTTAGTTAATACGTTAGCCATTTGCGTATTTTAGAGGCAGGTGGGTAGGGTTGGTTTAACCTCTTCTTTCTCCTCTTGAAAGGTGTTACCGCAGGGGGTGACGGCGTCTTCAATTGTGCCACAGACGTTGCGTGTTCCAAGTCTTTTAACCTGTTCAGATTTCCTATCAACGTTTTAGGGACATTTATTTGTTGTAGTCTTGCTTTAATATGCTTCCATCCTGATGGTGATGGCCTATCCCACTTTCTCACCAGATCATGGACAATGTCTACGATATTCGATCCCTGTACCTTTGATCCTTCCACAATGATCTCCTGTATCGGTCCATTGTATGGCGGGATCCTCATTCAATAGATTATAAAGACTTAAGCCTTTACTCCTCAATGTAAGTGGGAGGGTATTTTTTAATACATGTTCGATATGTTGTGTGGCTAATCTTTTTGGTTGATCAGCTGTATCGTCGGTACATCCTATGTCGCCATCGCCCCCGTGCTGTGCCTAATAACCACAGGAATCTCCGTAGGGCTCTTATAATTTTCGTACTCGTGAAGAAATTTCTGCAGAGCTTCTTGGTATAAGATTCTTTTCTCATCAGGTGTTTTTTCACTGTTTAATAGGGCTAACAATTCGCTTTCCATTCTTTTAAGTCTGCTTTTACGGGGATCTAGATCCGTGTCTCTTTGCAGTGAAGCGTACACCTCGTGGGGAATCACTACCACTTTCTTCATTATATTAATCTAGTCAGTAAAGGGCCCAAAACTGAAAATAAGATGGGGAGAAATGACCCTCCTGTTTGCACAATAACTCGTTTTTTCTTCGCTACAGTTTGACTTTTACGAGCGAGTGTACGTATTATGTTCTTGTAGCGGCGTAGGCGAGCCTTCTGATGGGTTTTCATTGATACATTGCAATTTATAACGTTAAGACAGATTTCACAGATGCATTTTAAAAAGTCGGCGTCGATATTTTTAATAAACATCTGCTGCATTGCCCGGGGCAGTCGATGATAGATTTTTATTAATTCATGGTATTTCTTTAGTCTCTTTGTCATTCTGGAATATACACCGTTTCAGGCTCGTTTGGAAATATATTCGTTCGCAGAAGCACTCTAAACGTGTTTCGCGGATGAAGGTCGCAAAGCAAATATCCGTAACGCGTGCTTGTAGCTTCTTTATAAACTTCCAAAAACTCCTTACGCTGATTCGGGAACATTTGATTGGCTAATACCCCAATTTGTGATACATCTCTACGTTGCGCGAATAAGACTAGATATTGCGTATTTAACGACACATCGCGCATGTATCTATTTTTGAAAAATAGATTCTGATTGATGAAGAACACGCTTATGTTAAGATGGTGGGAGTATACTGTAAATGTCTCGGCAAACGTTTTATCCATCTCCAACATGAGATCGTCAATTACAATGATTGTATGTTCAGTTCCCTTTAGCGAATTAACGTCATATACACCTTTGTGGAACAAAATATCATCTTGGTACTCGTTGAACGCTGATTGATACGTCGAATAGCACCATATAACTTTATGCACAAATTTCGAGAACATCTCGCCCTTTTCTTTAATGATTTTAAGCATAAACACAGTTTTACCACATCCTGTAGGTCCAGATATAATACATGTGGATGGGCTCGTGAATCTGAATTTTTCTACAGAGTCCATTTCTAACACGTCACACTCCTAAGTGGGTCATTTACAAAATATTACAAATTTTGAGTGCTGATCCTTATATTTCTTCTCCCACAGAACCGACGATGAGGTAGAGCACCCTATCATTACGGATGACGATGACAGTGTAGTTGTGATCTCCTCCCCTGAACCCTCACCAGCGATACAGGTTGCACGTCCAAAGCGGAGGTATGAGAACCCCACATCAGGTATAAAGCGCCGAAATACGTACCTGTTGCAGCAGACCCCCAACCCTCAACCTCTTACGCAACAACCTCCCCAGCAGCAGCAGCACCTAATATACCCCCTTATTCCGCCCCCCGTTCTGTTAAGTCTACAATAATAGATCCCCAACCCTCCTACGCAACAGGGCCCCCATCAGCAGCACCTAATATAGCCACTAATTCCGCCCCCCGTTCTGTTGAGGATGTTATTACGTTCGAGTTAGTGCGATCCGCAGCCCCCACCCCCGCCTTGACTAGAAATCGGTATAGAGTCAGGGTCGACCCTAGAGCCCTGTATAGCAATGGAATTGAGCGCGGGATACGCAGGGTAGTACAGCGTATTATAGAGTTTGCTCTTCAGAATCGCGACGAGCGTGAGGTCAGGACGAGTCTGTCCTTTGGGTTCGGGTCAGATGACGGTGATGTAGACGATTATTGGGTGATAGTACCGTTCAGACGTTTGGCTGCTGAAGATGTAGAATATATATTAGGGCGTATAATGCAAGCCGTCCAAAGTAGTATAGCCTTCAATATGGACAACTTCACGGTAAATATTGACCGTGTATTCCGTGTTGCGGGTCATAGTGCCATACCGTACACTCTTAACTTCAATTCTCCAACTATTTACCGAAGGCATATAAACGTCGATCGTGGTTGCGGCTTTATAGCAGTACTCTTAGCACGTATGTTTACTGTACAAAATACACGGACTCAAAAAATTTGGCTGCCTACGATCGTTGAGCGTGCCCGTAAACTAGCTGTAGACTGTGAACTTGAATTTGACTGTAATATGGGTCCTGAAGAGCTGAGAAAGGTAGAACAGGAAATGAATGTGCGCATAGTTATATTTGGTTTGGATGATCGCCGCCGGACTGTGTATGTTTTTAAAAGCTGTGTGAGAGATCGTACAAGGCCCCTACTTATTTTAGGATTGTCAGGGACAACGTATCTCCCCATCCGTAATATAAGGGGGCTTTACGCGAGTTATGACAAAAGTCGAAAATATGGGAGACATCATGATTTGTGTAAGGGGTGCCTCGAGTTTGCGGATGATATAGTGAGACATTGTAAAGAATGTCACATGGTATGTGAGCAGTGTAAAAGCACCAAATGTGAAAGCCGTGTAGTTGAGAAGAGAGACTGTGATGTGTGTAGACGCACATTTTTCAATAATAGCTGCTTTGATCTCCATAAATCAATTGGTACGTGCAGGAAAATGAGAATCTGTGAATGTGGTATGTTTCACACAATGGATAATTGGGGAAAATTTAAGCACAAGTGCGACGTAATTCACTGTCCTACATGCCAGGAGGAATATAAGGCGGATGGAGTAAAGCATGTGTGTTATATGAAAGATGCTAAGCCTAAAAATAACCCTTGTATAACTGTGTACTACGATATAGAAACATATACGAACGCTGAAACCAAAGAGGTAATTCCACATTTACTTGTGAGCCAGACCATCTGTGATGAGTGTATGGGTATCGAATGTGACGAGTGCCCCAAATGCGGTAAACGGACAAACGTTTTTAAAACGAATGTCAGCGATAGTCCTGTGAAACTATTTGTGTCCTATATTGTCAAGTTAGCCGACAAGTTCAAAAAAATGACTGTGTATATTCTCGCCCATAACGGGGCAAAGTTTGACACGCAGTTCCTTTATAAGGAGTTGCTTGAACACGAATCCTCTGAGATATTTACAGGTGATCCATTGAAAAGAGGCAACAAATTAATACAGATGCAGATAAGAGGCAATGTACAATTTAAAGATACTTTATTATTCACACCTTGTAAATTAGCAAAGCTACCCAAGGTGATGGGAGTAGCAGCTGAAGTTTCCAAAGGATACTTCCCATACACTTTCCTCACCAGCGAGACTTTAAACTACGTAGGCCCACCACCCCCCAAACATTATTTTGACTGCATGGATGAACGTGAAGACTTTGATCGATACTACGACAGTTTTAATGAAAGTAACCCTTATAATATAGCTGATGAATGTGAGCGTTATTGCGTGAATGATGTGCGCGTGCTTAGAGTATGTTTCCAGGCCTTTAGAAGTATGTACATAGCCCGTTTCAAATGCGATCCACTGCAAGTCGCAACCACCATCGCATCATTATGTTTTACGGTGTTCAAGAATAACTTCATGCCTAAAGACACCTTAGCCATTATTCACCGAAACAACCCCCGCAGTTACGGACACAAGGCTATTTACTGGCTCATACACCTGCAGCAACAAACAGGTGTATACATAAAGCACGCCCGCAACACGGGTGAAGTACCCATTAAGATTAATGGACGTGTTTTTTGGGTTGATGGGTTAAGTGAAAACCGTGTCACTGGTGTGAAGACTGTGTACTCCTTTAACGGTTGCTGGTGGCATGGATGCCCCCGTCCTGAGTGCGGAGTCACCGGAGATATCAACGGTAGGTCTCCTGCCGACTGTCTTGCATCGACCCGCACCCGCGATCAACTTATAGGATCACAGTTCACTCACAAAGTCTTGTGGGAGCATGAATATGATGCACGGATGGAGACAGACGATGTATACCGTGAGGAAATAAAAACGATCAAGCGTTCAATGGTGCTGGATCCTCTCAAATGTGGTGATAGCTTGTTTGGAGGACGTACAAATCCTTTCAGACTATACTTCCCACCTACGGAGGGCGTGAAGCTCCATTACTACGATTTCTGTTCTTTATACCCATACGTGATGAAGAGCAATCCGTACCCCGTGGGCGCTCCTGAGAAACTGGTGGGGCCTAGCCTACCATCCATCAATGAATTTTCAAAAAATTTGAATGATCATTACTTTGGGCTCTCTTTCGTAGACGTACTCCCCCCACGCAATTTATGGATGCCGATCTTACCTGTCGTTATCGACGACAAGCTCATGTTTCCCCTGTGCGTGAAGTGCGCGGAAGAGGATAACGGCGAATGTAACCATATACCCCACCAGCGTAAGATCAGAGGCGTATATACAAGTCCTGAGCTGGCCCTAGCCGTACGCCATGGTTATAGAATACTGAAGATACACGAGGTGTGGAGGTTTCAGAAGCTCCCCAACCTTTTCACACCATATATAAACGCCTTTTTGAAGGATAAGGTTGAAGCATCAGGGTATCCGCGAGGAGTTGATACCGAAGATGAAAAGTCTGCCTATATTCAACGTTACCGCGACCGCGAAGGTATACAACTTGATCGTGTCCAAATTGTAAAGAATCCTGGCAAGCGCTTTAGTGCAAAATTGTGTCTAAACAGTCTATGGGGAAAATTTGCGCAGAATACCGGCAGAGGGAACATTCATTTGGCACAAAGTTATAGCGATGTCTGGGATTATGCCAATGCCCCCGATAAAGAGGTCATGGAGATCGTGAATGTAGGTAATACTTACGTAATAAAGTACAACAACACTGAATTTGCCACAGATACCTCAAGGGTTACAAACATACCTGTGGCGAGCTTCACAACAGCCTACGCCCGTATAAAACTTTGGGGTCTATTGCATTCTCTTGGGCGGAGAGTATTGTATGCCGATACAGATAGCGTGATATTCACAGAGAGGGAGGGTGATTACATGCCCGCTATTGGGGAGTTCCTCGGCGAGCTCACTGATGAGATCAAGGATGAGTATGGGGACGACGCATACGCCGACTCTTTTATCTCAACAGGACCTAAGACTTATGGGGTACGGGTCAGGGTAGGGGATGAAATGAAATATATCGTGAAGGCAAAGGGTATTACGCTCAACCATGCGAATCGGGAGGTTGTTAACTTTGAGTCGTTGAAGGATCTAGTATGTTTGGAACCTCACCAACTAATTGTAGGCACCCACAATTTTCGGGCGCAGAAGCTGGGAGGCGTGAAGGAACTTAGGGGTACGATGGTGTGCCGTAACACCTATAGGAAACGTTACCAGTTACCTGGCACCTATGATACCGTACCCTTTGGATACCAATGATGCTTCTAACTCACACGTCTTGTATATAATCGTATCTATTTGTATATATATATATATATATATATAACTTGAATATCTCGAATCGTATTTGTAAATATATGAATATCTCAATAAATCAAATAGCGTTTCACTTTCTCCTTGTGTGTGTGTGTGTGTGTGTGTGTGTGTGTGTAGGTGAAAGTTCTAAGCTCCGCCCACTGCGTGAGTCATGCTACTATCTGGGAGTCCCTGCGTGGTCAGTCGACCGCAGTAAGCCCGAGAGATCAGACGTGTATTCAGATCAGACGTATATTGAAATGGCTACCTTTAATATTGCTTGCACAACGTTTATGAAATGGTATTCAGTAAAGTGTGAGGATGTGGTGGATACCGAAAAACTTCCTATTCCCCCTCCTATGCCTCTTTTAAAACCACATTGGATTGTGCGAAGTTCCAAGATGTACAAATACTCTACGGATGTTCTGGTGAGACTGTTGAAGGCTTTCGTTGCACAGACGATGTGCTGAAGTATGCTGCAGGGCTAAACTTTATAAAGTCTCACATACACCGTGAAGTAAAAGAAACAACGCGTGCAGAAGAGAAGCAGCAGGTATGGATAATGAGCCTTGTGGATGGGTGGTGTGACAAGCGGTATTACGTCATGCTACACCATGTCGATTACTCATACCCTACGTCTGAAAATGTGAATCTCGTGATCATGGACAATCTTAGGTGTTTTTATCACTATATTAACGTATATCATGATGAGGTTCATAGTGAGGTTGTGGCTAGTGCCATGCGTGAGTTTTTAACAGATTTTAGAGACGAGTATCGTTTGATGGGTAGAAAGGAAAAATATGAGCATATGTTCCTCTCAAATAGTGCGCCGGAGTGTGGAGATGATTAGCGCCTAGTTCTTATCCAAAGTGCGTAGGCTGGTAGTGACGAAACGGAAAAACAAATATGTGCAACAATTCGAGTCGTACGAACATGCCCATTCACGTATCATCGAGTCAGCCGCCCGTCGAACCGTTCCTGCCTGTGCCTCACACGGCTCATAGTTATCTCAGAGCTTGAACCGAGTAGACGTGCGCTCCTCGAATACGATGGAACTTCCTTTGAGCAGCATTCTCAACGCCTCGTACGATGTGTCCGTGACGAAATCGTTGCGCGTGTTCAGGCGTAATTCCGGTACCATTAGCTATGTACTGGAAACGGAATGTAGACCGACAAACAAACGGGTTTATTTAAGTATCGAGGAGATGAATAGAATCTTTGTGATAGTTGATAAGTGGTGTGAAGATCGTTATAAAATACCTGCTAACGTAGGTACAAGAAGAGAGCAGATTAGTGACGCGCCCTCATACGCCGTTGTATGTACGTTGTGTATAAATAACGATCGGCCGTGCATTGATATAAGGCTGATGTGGAAGAATGCTTCTGATAATAACGCTCTTATTCCTACGCGAAACCGTTTCATCCTCGACAGAATGTTTGAAATCGTCGGATTCCGTAAACTGAAACCTATATTAGACGCGCGTGTTACGGATATGCTTTATTTTGATACAGTTCTTGAATACGCATACACTGCTCTGCTCGATGGGTTTACCGAGTGTAGGACTGGTGAGAATGGTCTAGTGCTGGATGTTTATTTAAAAAGTTTAGACTCTTTGAAATACCATGAACTTTGGTACAAAGCAATTGATCGGTACAAGGCTGAGCTCACCTACACCGTTCACCCTGAAGAACTATTTCTTTATATAACGCGCAGTTGCCGTAACGATTTAGAAGATTATTTCAATTGCCGTTATGTTGAGTGAAGAGTTCACGATTGAAAAGCTCGAGTCGGTAGAAATAAACCCTCGATTGGAAAAGCATTCTTATAAACTTGCGTTTAATAATGTAGCTAACGATGAACTCTTTGTGCGTGCTTTTGATTGTATTCTAGACGTATTTAAAGATGACTTGCCAACCGGTTGTAAAGTGGGGACAAAAATAGTACTGAACGATATGAAAGCCATTCATATCGAATACAGGTTTCCCTATACTTTAAGCGGTGAAATATTATTAAGCCGCATAGACTGCGTAATGCAGAGCAATAATGATGTAATTGTAAACTCGATTAAGACCGATTTTAGTATTTTGAAAAAAAAGTGAATTGTATATATATATTTTGATTATACGCATATTTCTATTGATTTGTGTATATATATATATATATATATATATATATATATATATTTTGCTTGATATTTCTCCTGTACTGTTATGTACATATTGAAGTGTATATGAAATGTATATTTTATTTATATATCACCATATTGTGTGTGTGTGTGTATATTTCTGTTATGTACATATTGAAATGTATATGAAATGTATATGAAATGTATATTTATTTTATATATAATTATGTGTATATATTTCTGTTATACGCATATTCCTCAAATGTATATGAAATGTATATTTTATTTTATATATATATATATATCCATAATTGTGTGTATATATTTCTGTTATACGCATATTCCTCAAATGTATATTTATTTTCTATATTTATAATAAAAAGAATGATGCAATGTTGTTTATTGTTATGCCTTCTACTACCGGTATTCTGTATACAACAGGTATCTGGCAATATTTAAGCCTTCTAAGCCAACTGGCTGATTAGGAGTCTATAATAATATGTATGCAATAATACTGCTAGTATCTAAGCCAACTGGCTGATTAGGAGTCTAATAGTGTATACAATGGAATACATGGCGCTATCTGGCAACTCAGCCAACTGGCTGATTAGGCGTATATAATAATAATGTATGCAATAATACTGCTAAAAAGAGGTATCTGACAACCAGCCAACTGGCTGATTAGGAGTCTATAATAGTGTATACAATGGAATACAGGCGCTATCTGGCAACTCAGCCAACTGGCTGATTAGGCGTATATAATAATAATGTATGCATAATACTGCTAAAAGAGGTATCTGACAACCAGCCAACTGGCTGATTAGGAGTCTATAATAGTGTATACAATGGAATACATGGCGCATCTGGCAACTCAGCCAACTGGCTGATTAGGCGTATATAATAATAATGTATGCAATAATATTGCTAAAAAGAGGTATCTGACAACCAGCCAACTGGCTGATTAGGAGTCTATAATATGTATACAATGGTATCGCGGTATCTGGCAACTCAAGCCATTTACGCCAACTGGCTGATTAGGAGCCTATAAAACAACGCCAGCCCGGCTGGAAGTCTTAATGTGCACTTGGCTCCTGCCAGGTGAACACCTCTCCTCCTTTCTCTCCTCCTCCTTCTTTCTCTTGGGGGATAACGCCGCCTCCAAGTTTTCCCCACCCCCCTTTCCCCACCCCCTTTGCCCCACCCCCTTTGCAACAACCCCCTTCCCCCTTTGCAACAACCCCCTTCCCCCTTTGCAACAACCCCCCCTTTGCAACATTACATAATAACCTGCAACATTCCTGCACTCTCCCCTTTTGCTGCTATACTACTCACACACACACACACACACACTATATATATATATATATATATATTATATATATATATATATATTAGTGATGTAGCGGTTGTCATTTTTCATAGCTCAGCGGTTGCGGAGCTTACCAATAGAGCTCCGCGCGGTTGCGGTTGCGGTTATGTTCCCTATAACATCATGATATTATATGATAATTAAAACCCACTCTAATAGATAGAGTTTATTTCCACAACAGTTTCGATGCCCACTGGCATCCTCTTCGAAGAGGATGCCAGTGGGCATCGAAACTGTTTTGGAAATAAACTCTGTCTATTAGAGTGGGTTTTCATTATCATATTTTGACCTTCACGTAGAAAAAGTGTTTTTTTTTGCATTTATCATGATATTAACTAAGAATAAACAACACAATAAAATATCGCGTTTTAACCACACTTTTCACAGTCTACAATATAACGACTATAATCTAAACCGTAAAAAGTGTATTTCCAGGATGTGGGACGAGGACCCAACACGTTTTGCATCCCACCAACCACTTTCCCCAACCACCGGCCATTCGAAAGTGGTGTATATAATTATAATATATACACACACTATTTAATCCTTATATTTAAATTGAATTGCTGGGAGACTGTACAGGGTGTCCCAGAATTAACTATCTATTTCAATGAAATCGGACAAATTTTTTAAAAACACACTTTTATTTATGTTTATCATGTTTAATATGTGTTAAAAATGTATAAATTTCTAAATTTTTTTCATAATTTTATTTTCATAATTTTTTCATTATCTGGTCCAATGAAAGACCGTCTGAAGTCATAGAATGGCAAAGAGACTCTCCAAAAGTTAACGTGTGGCTTGGAATTACCAAATCCAAAATTTATGGCCCATTCTTCTTTGCGGAAGCAACTGTAACAGGTACCGTCTACCTTGATATGCTTCAGCAGTTTCTCGAACCACAGCTTCTTGATGATGGCATTCTTGATAATGTTGTGTTTCAGCAAGAAGCATTGATCTTTTGGCGATAAACCTTTGTTTTTATGAAACCCCATGCAAAGAAATCCAGGGGTGTCAAATCCGGAGAACGCGGAGGCCAAGGTCGAGGTCCTCCACGTCCAATCCACCGATTCGGAAGGCGTCTGTTGAGATATTCTCGAACAATTAGAGCATAATGACATGGTGCTCCATCTTGTTGAAACACAACATTATCAAGAATGCCATCATCAAGAAGCTGTGGTTCGAGAAACTGCTGAAGCATATCAAGGTAGACGGTACCTGTTACAGTTGCTACCGCAAAGAAGAATGGGCCATAAATTTTGGATTTGGTCATTCCAAGCCACACGTTAACTTTTGGAGAGTCTCTTTGCCATTCTATGACTTCAGACGGTCTTTCATTGGACCAGATAATGAAAAAATTATGAAAATAAAATTATGAAAAAAATTTAGAAATTTATACATTTCTAACACATATTAAACATGATAAACATAAATAAAAGTGTGTTTTTAAAAAATTTGTCCGATTTCATTGAAATAGATAGTTAATTCTGGGACACCCTGTATTTCAAAAATAAAAGTTTTTCAGTTTTGTCCCCCTTCAGCCTATTCCTTTTTACATCGTAGATGATCCCTGCTCCACTAAATAATTGTTCACTAGGAACACTTGAGGGAGGACATCCAAGGTATGTCCGAGCCAGTTTGCTCAAATTTTTGTATTTCTTTTGATTTGACCTCCACCAATCCAAACCATCATCGTCTTGTCCAATCCTTTTCTCTTTGTGATATTTCTCGATCATTTTTTGCGAGTCTCTGCTTGACTCAGTTTCGGTCTTGTAATCACTACTTAAAGCCAATAGAGCACTCATTGAGTCCATTATTTACTCGCATTTACTCGTGGCCTAAATCAATCAGTGGTTTCTTTGCCGGTGGTTCACTGGCTGTCTGCGAGTCCGATGATGATTGAGTCTTGTCCATTTCAACACAAAGATATCTCAATTTTTCCTGAACACCTTTTGTGACATGTGAAGCGGAAAAATTTTTTGCTTTGTACCTTGGATCCAAATAGGTAGCCAAAGAATACATGTCATTTGCTTTTTGGCCATCAAATCTCCTTGCTAGCTCTGTGCGCATTATCTCCTTCATTGTTTTGATTCCACGATCAGCTTCAGAATCACCACTTCGAGGTTGCAGCACATTTTTCAAGGAAACAACGAGGGGAATAACCTCAGATATAAAAGAGGTGGAACTACTCAATCTTTTTGTGATATCATCAGGGCCGCCGAGAGGGCGGGGAAGTCGGGTTAAATCCCCGGGGTCCGGAAAGAGGGGGGGATAAAATCTAAATATATTAATAAAGCAATTAATTAAATAACAGAGAGGAAATATAATTAATGAACATACATTTTATAGAGCTTATCATACTGTATATTTTGAATAGTGACTTGGACATATAATCGGTTTGCTTGTTATGTACACAAAAAACATTCATAATAAAATGCTGAGTAAACAGGGGGGCCCATATACCAGTCCTTCTCCAGGGCCCGGGGCAACTTTCGCCAGCCCTGGATATCATCGAATGGTTCCATCACAGCCACACAGTTTGACAAAAAAGTGAAGTCGACGTTAGTGAGTTATTGCATTTTGGAGTTAGCAGCGCTATATAGACTCAGTGGTTCCTTCAACTTCAGTGTTCTCTGTATCATGTGATAAGTGCTGTTCCACTGTGTGGCGACATCATGAATGACTGTAAGTTCAGGTTGCTCTAAACGTTTCTGATTTTTTTTTAACTCATCCTGTGCCATCGCAGAATGATTGAAATGAATAGCGATGGATCGCAGTTTAGCTAACAAGTCAATAAGAGATTTTTGTGAGGATAATCCACTTTTGATTACAAGTTGCAGTTTATGAACAGTGCAATCGATATTATGGACGCCAATGAGAAACAAAGCTTTTATCATGTTTGCTGCTGAGTCGCGCATTACATAAATGGATGGATGAATGGGTAATATCCCACTTCTGAAGCATCTGCTCAAATTTTTCTGACAAGTATTCTCCAGTGTGACGATCTTCAAGTGGCATTACGCTGAGCACCAAATTGGTTCTCTTGAAGTCTTGATTGATTCACTGCATGGCATGTCAAAGAGAGTAAAGACACTCCAGCAGACGTGTCTGACCATGCATCCGTTGTCAATGATACTTTCGAATCTTTTAGAGGCTCAAGAATTTTGAACACTTTCTTTGAAACAAAGTCATAGATATTGTTGCACACAAGATCAGTGTAGAACTGACGCTGTTTCACTTTATATTGTGGAGCTGTTTCAGCCATGAGTCTCATGAAACCTAAGTCCTCAATGTGGCTGAATGGCATGTCATCTATTATTATCATTTCGGCTATGCGATAGTCCAGTGATTTTAATTTGGAATGATTCGCATCCCAAATTTTTACTTTTTCGAAGCAACTTTCAATCGCCTGATTCTTTTCTTTCACTGCACACTTCATTTCCTGTAGGGGTGTAAGAGACACTTTTGATTCCTTTTTCTTCTTTGACTGTTCATTAGCTTCATTTTCACTAGATATCACTTCATTATATTCCTTCTTGTGCAATGAATGCAGAGGTTTTTTTTTTAAGTTAGTGGTACGCCTTCCCTTTCGTGAATAGTTCTTATTACATATGACACACTTCCCTACATCATCGTTTGACACTCTCGAGAAGTACTTCCACACTGCACTCATAGATCGCTTCATGATGGTTGCACCACAGTAGGGTGTGTCAATTTTAGGGAGCAAAGTGAAATCTTTAGATTTTCAAAGATTACTAGTGGCCAAATGATGCATTTTTATGTGCTAAATCGAAATATGGCTATCCAGATTTGACCACTCTTAGCTACTTATATTTGAAGTTGAAGTTTACGAAAAATCAGCAATTTTTGCAAGTATCTTTTTTATTGTATATAACTACACTTTATATACATTACATACAATTAAAGATATTTTTATTGTATTTCAATATTAAAACTTAGAAATATAGATAGGTTTCTTGAACTTTGCCAAGGATTCCATGTCTGCCTTGCTCTTGTTCCTGGACATGAGCTCCCTACTGGCCACCTGGCCACTGATGTACGCCTCCCTCTTCTCTTGTGAGTAAACATGTTGTGCTGCTTCAGTTGTCATCCTTACACACCTCTCTACCGACTGTGTGTGTGAGGGCCATACAGGAACTTCCATTGGTCTATCCAGAAACTCCTTGATTGCAGCAGTGGTGAGAGAGCAGTTCAGAGGAGGCTCAGTCACGTCAGAATTCTAGTCAATAAGCTCCGAGAGTTTGGTGGCATCTGGGTTGATGTCAGGAGTCTTCCTGGGTCTGACACTGCAGTCTCCTACCTGTGTGTCCTCATCTCCTTCACCTCTGATTTCCAGTATCCTCTTCACTGCCTCCCTCCTCTCCTCCTCCACCTCACTGCACAGCATGGCCTGGAGAACAGCCTCAGAGAGTGTGCATACCAGGCTGATCTCTTCACTGTAGGCATCACTATTCTCATCACCTCCTTCTTCTGACTTCTGAGCAGCTCCAGCTGGTACAGTACATGCCTGGGACCCTCCTCCCAGCTGTGATTTAACTTGATGTTGAACCAGTTTGGCATGTAGACTCCCACAATGAATTCCACAATTATCCTCAGATTCTTCAGGTTCCTACCCTTCAGCCCATGTTTGGAAATCCACAATCTGCAGAACCTTAGAGCCGTGGTGAGCCACCTACTGTGACAGACTGGCCCAATCTCCAGGAGAGCTAGACTCTGAGGTGTCTCTCCCGATCTGATGGCAGTGATGAGTCTGTAGCCATATGATTGGTCTGTGCTGAGGTCCTTGACTGCCTCCTGACTGAGATGGGTAGAGGAGGACCAACAGTGATCCTCGTGAAGTTTGAGTTGATCTCCAGCTCAGTGGCAGTGTCTAACATCTTCCCTAGGGGCCCAGACCACTTGTTGTTGCTCAATGTCTTGCCATCCAGTGGCCACCAGGTGTCTGAGATTCAGTTCCCCAGTGTGCAAGTCACAGACAATCCACACCAACTTCCTGCTAAGCTTGGCCTCCACATAATGCATTACTCCTCCCTCCCAGCCAGTATTCACATTAGTACTGTCACCTCCTATGGCCAAAAGGGTCTGGTCTGCTCCTCTCTCTCTTAGCCAGTTCACCAGATGATCAGCAATGACCTTAGCATGACTTCTCTCCTCTGCAGCTTCCTCTGGTACAAAATGCCACAAATACTTCCCACCTGGTTCATTGCACACTGTGTAGTGTTCTTCCTTAATGAGGCCAGGAAACTGCCTGTCACTGCCCTCAGCTTCCATCATCATTTTGGTGTCATCTCTTTTCCCATCAAAGAAGATACAGGTGATGTCATTTTCCTTAATCTCTTCATCAAACTTCTTGACCAGCTCCTTAGTCAGTCTCTCCTGAGCCCTCCTCACCTTGTTGTGGTCAATCACCAGTGCTGTGTCAAACTCTGTGTTAAGACCAGCATCAATCCAGGCAGAAGTGGCAATCTCTGCATTCTCTCTCAGCCCAGTGTGATGTCTCAAGCTAGCCAGAGCTATGTTGGTGATATCTTCAGTGTTGTATTTCTTCTTCTTAGCCACAGGCAAGGAAGAAGTTGTCGCAGCCTCTGGTATGAAGTCTTCGTCCTCCTCTCTCTCATCCCTGCCTCCTCCAGTATATATCCAGTCTCCTCCAACTCCATCTCCAGCAGTGACTCCTCCCTCAACTCCTTTCTTGGCTGACTCCTCTGCCTTCCTCCTCCTCTTCTCCTCGGCCTTCCTTCTCTGCTCCTGTCTCTGCAGCACTGCTTCCTGTCTCCTGGTCTCAGGGTGATCAGCTAAACCCATCTAGTGTGCCCCCACACTTCCCACCTTTTCTCTCTGACCTTTAATGAAGGCAAGTTCCTGCACTGGTATCTTCTGCTCGCTCCTGCAGCTGCAGTCAATGTGAACCTCACTGTTGCAGAGAGGGTTGCACCCAAGCTCACTGCAGCTCCTGATCACACAGTGACAGGTCAGGATGTCTACTAATTTGTCCAGTTTCATCATGAACCTATCTTTGCCAATGGACACCTTCACTGCCTCATCCAACAGTGCCTTCACTTTAGCCCTGATCCTGACCTCACTGTTGATTACAGGTCTTGTGAATAGAGCGTTGGCCTTTCTCCACTGAGCCAGTAGCCCTGGAACAATGCCGTTTTTAATCAGGTCATTAACTGGGTAATTCCTCCTGTCTTCCTCACTCATCTCTCTCCTCAACAAACCATACCTCAGCAGATCTCTGGCTGTGGGCAGCTCAGCAGGGGGAAGTTCCCTCCCAGTCCCCACCAAATGACTTAGGTGACAACTTGATTTGCTTCGGGTTCTGATTTCTTTCTGACTCATCCTGTGGACTTGTGAACAAAAGAAATGTCATTGAAATTTGGATAGGCCTACTGATTATGATTATATAAAATTAAGTTAATTGAAATTCTTAATATTTTCCTATAAGCTCAGATAAAAAGTTGTGTATGTTATAGGTACAAGCCTTAATTATTCAAAGTAATGACAATTTCATATATCTATCATATCAAAATATACAGAAAGTTTGGGTCACACAACATTTTGAATAATTTGAATTACACAATATTTACATTACGAAGTAATCAAAATTGCCAAAAAGGAGGGAAAACACATGCATTCACAATCAAAACTCCAGTATTTGTGACTATGTGAAACTTAGAAACCAAACTGCACACCAAAAATAATCAAAGTTCACCACACATATCAATGGCACATTGATATACGATGGTACAGTCATATTTAGTTTATATTTCAAACCTTTATGGTCAAATATAAGTAGGTAAATGGCTTTTTTAAACAACACTAAAGATATTTCTAAGTTTGCTAGATAATTTGAGCATTAGTAGTTTTGAATTGTTGACTTTACTAAAATTGATACACCCTAACACCACAGTCTAACACTTTACTAATGGGTTGAAGCACGTAACGTTACAAAGGTACAAAGTAAATTTTGGAAGTGTGAACTGCATATTTTGAAAGTTATTGATGTTCAAATCTCAAAATGTCCCGAAAATGTCCCGCATTTGGAGCAAATTTTCATAAATGTCCCGCTTTATTAAAATTACTGTTACATTAGACATTAGATGTCCTTTATGAATTAATAGAATTATGCCACATTCCGAATTCCAAATCTAAATACTAACTTGCAAACTGAACTGGTACGATACGTCGATACATGTCGCCGTGCGGTAGTGCCGTGATTCCCGACTAGCGTTTCAGTGTTTCATTATCGGCTTCTGTGTAAAGTTGTGTTGTAGTGTAACGCTTTTATGTTTTTATGTTTGCTTAATTAATAACCTTAATTAATTTTTATCCCTGCATCCTTTTTTTTTCTTTTGCAGTTAGGTTAAACTTTTTCGTTTGAAGGATAAGGAAAGTTATTAATTGTATCGTACGTAAGGTCGTAGGCCTAGTTTGACAACACAAAATGTCTAAAACTAAAAGGAAGTGTACATTTAATGCGCATCTGCAGTCTAAATATCCATTTATTACAAAAACAACAACAGAAAGTGATGTACTGTGTGAGAAATGTAGAAGTGACTTCAGCATTGGACATGGTGGGATTAATGATATTACTAAGCATCTTGGCTCAAAAAGACACAAATCGGTTGATATCGGTGCTTCATCTAGTAAGATAGTGAGTGATTATTTTAAAAGTGTGACGCCTAGTAATAAGGATTTAGAAGTAGCTGCTGCTGAGGGTTTGTAGGCTTACCATACAGTCAGGGAAAATCAAAGCTTCAGATCTACTGACTGTGCAACAAAAATTTTGGAAACATGCTTTGAACCAAAATTTTCATGTGCCAGAACAAAGTGCGAAGCGATTGTTTCAAATGTATTTGCACCATATGCTGAAACAGAATTAAAAAAACAATTAAAGGATGCTCATTGCATAACATTGCTAACTGATGCAAGCAACCATGGAAACATCAAGCTGTTTCCTGTTTTAATTCGCTTCTTTCAGCCATATGAAGGTGCTCAAGTGAATCTTATTGACTTTAAATCTCAGCCTGGAGAAACCTCAGATATTGTGGTGAAATATTTAACTGAAATTATTGAAGAGCATGACCTAGGCAGAAAATTAGTTGCTTTCTGTGGTGATAGCACTAACTGTAATTTTGGTGGTGCTGCAAGAAAAGGAGTGAATAACATTTTCAGGAAGCTAAATGACTACATTGGTAGAGAACTAATTGGGATTGGTTGTTTTGCACATATTGTACATAATGCTGTTCAGTCTGTCAGTGACTGTCTGCCAATTGATGTGGAAACAGTGGTTGTAAAAATATATTCATATTTCTACATCTATACTGTTCGAGTAGAAGAGTTGAAAGAGTTTTGTGATTTTGTGGACATTGAATATAAACAGTTACTGGGATATATTAAAACAAGGTGGTTGGCATTAATGCCTGCAGTTGAACGAATACTCAAGTTGTTTCCTGGTCTAAGATCATACTTTCTGAACCAAAGCAAGTGTCCAGTGATACTGAAAGTTTTTTCGAAAACCCACAATCAGAGATCTGGCTCAACTTTGTGCACTGTCAAGCAGCCACCTTTCACCAAGTGGTTTTAAAGATTGAGGGTGAACATATATCAGTTGTGGAAGTGATGAGTGCAATTTCTGATCTGAAGGATAATTTGCAATCAAAGAAAGATAATGTGTTTGTGCCACTCTCAGTCAGGAGTCTTGTAAACAAACTTGAACAAGATGGGTTGATTGATTCTAATGATTCCTCATCTGTAAAGAAAATATTAGTTGAGTTTTATGACACATGCGTTAAGTACTTGGATCAGTGGTCGGATCACTTGCCAAACGTTGAGTGTATGCAGTGGACTTTATTAAAAACAAGTTCCAAAGTGGTCAGTTGTTGAGAAAACAATGGATTTTGCTGCTGAAAAACAACTATTTGACCCCAAATTTGACACTGAATTATTTGATGAGTTCACGTGTTTTGCAAAGTACATTAGTGATGAGAAAGTAGCAGAGTGGAATGCATCTAAATTATCAACAGACCAGCGCCGGGTGGAAGTATTCACTCATTTCAAGGCCAGAGATGTCAATCATCAACGAATGTCAGCATTAGTTCAGTTCATACTCTGTCTTCCAGAAACTAATGCTTCGGCTGAACGTGCTTTCTCTCAAATGAATAAGACGTGGACATCTGAGAAAGCACAACTGAAAGTCTCAACTCTAAAAGCTTTACTTTTAACTAAAATAAACTTCAATCAAACCTGTATGGAGTTCTACACTATGTTGAAATCAACTCCGGAGTTACTTCAGAAGATTTCATCTACTGAAAAGTACGGGAATTGAAAAGCAAGTACGATAATATTGTGTATTGGTATGTCATAGATACAAGCCATTCTCAGTTGAGTTAATTTTTTCATAATTATATACTCAAGAAAAAAATACAAGCAGTGAAGTAATAATTATGTTCCATATATATATGTGTGTTTTGCTGTTGTGGCGGTTACACGTGTTTCGATCGAAGTCCGAATAAAAGCGGTATTACAGACGTGTTTCGATCGAAGTCCGAATAAAAGCGGTATTACAGTAAAAATCCTGCAGTTAATCAGTTTTAAACGGTGCCGATATTGTGAGTTAATTGATAGTGCATAGAGGTATTTCTTTTTAAAAAAGTAAAAATCGCGGCGTATACCAAAAAAGTAAATAAAATCAAAGTGAATTAATATATACAGCATTTGTGTTTTTGTTTTTTCCGAGTCTCTTTGTGAGGAAAGTTTTGTTTTTTTGAAGTGCCCGCAAATATCCCCCCATTATCCCCCGCAGCCACAGTCGAGAGGACCAATCAGTGAGAAGTATACAGCATGCCACATCCCCTACCCTGGAGTAACGGAAAATTCTTTCCCTCACACAGCTTGAGTCATCCCCCACCCAATACCTCCCATAATACCCCCTTTTTGAGTCACTTCACCAACATGGAAATTAATGCATACCTGCAACTCTGTGGTATCTGTAAAGCTGCAACAGATGAGACAGAGGCGATAAGGTGCGATTTTTGTCAGCTACTTTTTGATTTTAAATGCCTAGAATGGGGAGATGAAAAAATCTCCCTTATAACGAACGCAAAGCAGTTTAATGGGATAAAATTTTTCTTCGAGAACTGCTTGACCGAATTAAACTCTTTTACGGTATTTAAAGCAGAAAGAGACTACGAGAAGAGAATGAAAGAGGAAAGTGGAAACAAAGAACAGTGGAAAACGGAAGAAACGGAGAAAGGCGAAATAGAAAGAATTCAAATAACCGTCACAAAACGAGGCCGAAAACACACAGGCGACAGAGAGTGTAAAGACAACACACAGCATAAGGGCAACGAAGGACACAAACACAACTAGCACAAATAGGACAAGACAAGAGGGCAGTCAAG